>CAKNYM010050914.1:177974-224999 GCA_932195095.1 Andricus curvator
AGTGGAGTGGAGTGGAGTGGAGTGGAGTGGAGTGGAGTGGAGTGGAGTGGTCTGCGCATTAAGCTTGTATATTAGATGAGGCTATGCTGGAGACTTCAGGTATGCTTGAAACTGCTCAGTACAGCCATGTGATACGTAGGGCGGCACAGTAGCCTTTTGCAAAATCTTCATTTTAGTCCAAAAGTAAAACTAATTTCCTTCAACTATTTTCATATTTAACAGTTGGTTAATTTGAAGTAATGGAATAGTAAAAAATTCAGAATTGCTATAATTAACACATAAATCATAATATGTTAAATAAATTTTGTATAATTAATGCATTGTAAATGTTTATAAATATAAAAAGATTTGAATGGCAATTTCTCGTGCTGGAAAAAGGAAGGGGAAAGTTCTGTCACAGATCTGTTAACCCTAAACTAAAATTTGATTCTGTTTTAGCTCATCTACGGAGACGAAAAGTAGGATATGCGCGAAAGTTACAAAGTTTTTTATCAGAATAATTGCCAGTCCCAACGGTCTGCAACCTTTAGTGGACATAAACGCAGCATATTCAAATATATAAACGACTCAACAACGCCTCTACACGGAGAAACTTCTGGCTGTGAAATTTGACATTGTAATATTTTTTTACAATTAGACAATAGCAAACCAGGATACAGCATCAATATTTCAAAAATTACTTTTTTAAATACTAAACTGTGAATTTAATCATTTAATTCGGAATATAATGATGAATGATTGAATAGTTGTACTTGTACCAAAAGAAAGTTTTTATAATCCCTAGAAGAGACTGTGAAGTTTCCTTGCAAAAAAATCCCCAATTGTAATGAACTGGAAATGTTGAAACGACGATTTGCAACTAAAACTTGAAAATAAATATCAAATGCCTGATAAATTTAAAGAAATCACTACAGTCTTACTACTTCTGAGCCAAATGAATTATTTTGAAAATTTGAAGCATTTTGACAATTTGAAACCATTAAAAAAATGCACTTTCAATTGCAACTCGTCAATTGACTTCAATAGATCGCTTCATTATTTTGCCAAACAATTCACTGCAATAGAGCGTATAAAAATATGAGGACAGAAAGTCCTAACACTTGGGAAAAAGTAGCTCTCTCTTAGTGAAAGAAATCGCACTGAATTCGCATTTAGCAAGGCCGAATTGAAATCTTCCTACCTGTTCAACGAAATTTCTCGTTTCTCGGTGAAAGTTTTGTTTTTATTATTGTTTTTGTAAGAGCAATAAATCTGGAGAAAATTACTGTTGTAAATGCCTAGATTTGGAAGGTCTAGGACTAGACCTGGAAAATGGTCTAGTCTGGAAAAAGGTCTAGTCTGAAAATTCGACTTTTGGTGACCGACCCCCCCCCCCCCAATCTGTTTATTTTTGTAAAAAGTAATTTCCATCTTCTTTAATTGGTCAACATTAATTCTTGCCCCGGGCTATTAAAATTAACATGGCTTATTAAATGGGATAATCTCGGTTTTCGAAAAAATGATAAAAGAAACAAGTAATTTTTTTAAAGTTATTATTAGCTAAAGTTTGGTCACCTCTCTAGGAATTTTCAAGGAATAATTTTCACCCAATAACTTTTGATTTCGACTCCCAACCCCTTGGTCACGTGGCCGGAAAATGCCGCAAGAAATGAAAAATATGTTTTATGTAAAATTCAAGCTAAAGACGGTATTTTTTATATTTTTTACCTAGGTAATTGTTTATATTTGATAAGTGACAATATTCCAAGCTTTATAAAACTAATTTTAAATTATTTCAACAATTTTACTGGTTTAAACCATTTTTTTGGGGTGTAAATTGTCAAAACTTCTTATTTTTCGTGATGAATCATACAGTTTAATGAATTTCAAGGTTGATATTTTTTCCCTAGCATATTTAGTGATTAGTTTAATGATTCTCATATTTATGAACGATTTTTTCACTGTAAATCATACAAAGTTTTTTCTGATGTTAATGACACAATTAAAAATTAAATTAAGTAATATTTTTTCAGGATATTTGGCCATTGTATCAATAATTTTGATTTGTCCAAACAATTTTTTCATTATTCGCGGAAAACTATTTTTCTCATAAATTAATTTCTCAGGTTGTGAATGTCAAAAGTGATACTTGTTGTGAAAGACAGTTCGTAATTATTCAACAAATTATATTTCTTGTCCTCCACCTTTCCTATCAAAAAGCCCAAGTGAATGATTATTAATTGTTTAAATAGTTGCCAAACTGTCTTCCACCATAAATATCACTATTAGCATTCAGTAACTGCATCATTCATTCCATGTAATAGTAGTTTTCAAGATTAACAAAGCAAAATTTTGTTTTAATAATTGCAAAATGTTTCAATAATTTTGAACTGTCTTTAACACAAAATATCACTCTCATTGTCTTGCAATTATTTCTAATATGCATATATAAATTAATATCATTTTTCAAATTATAGAATATTAAAATACGCTTATTATTGATGTGTGAGTACAGTTTGAATTGTAGTATTTGAATTGTAGAAATTCGCAAAGGAATTAATCAATTCTATTCTACTTTAATACTCTTTTCAATTAATTGAGAAAAATTACGTATTTAACGCCATTTTCAAAAATGTAATTGTGAGTTAATCAATACTATAGACGTAGATGAAATTTTGGTATGTATAATATACCTACATCTAAAAAGTTGCTGAATGAAAAGGAAATTACAACCATATGGCCAGGTCTAGTCCTATACCAAGACTCTGACCTATACTCTGCAGGGAACCGTACAGAAGCTTGGTAATGGACACGCGTCACTCTTTTTTTTGTGCTCCTATTGGCTCACTTGAATTTGACACAGCTCATAAAAGTCCAAATTATGCGAACTCAGTTTACAGGAAAATATACAATTTTATCCATATTGTATTAGTCCGAGCTTTAACAGTGTACTGAGCTCTTTCTTTTAAACCTGGATTCGTCTCGATATGTCCACTCAAGCCGGAGATAATTTTTTCTTGCATTAACAGTTCTGGTGACCACCATTCCTAATATTTTTTCAATTTTCAAAGTTGGGCTCCATTCAAAAATAGACAAGTAATCCACTTGAATTTTTTCCGGACGTTTTTGCGACTTTAGGGACAGCTAAAAGTAGACCTTCCAAATCTAGGCATTGACAACAGTGATTTTCTTTAGATTTGTTGCTTTTACAACAACAACAAAACTTTCACCAAGATACGATATGCACAGCCGAACAGGGAGAAAGATTTTAATCAGCCTTGCTGAATGCTAACTTAGTGCGATTTTCTTTTTCACTGAGATAGAGCTACTTTTCCCCAAGTGTCAGGACTTTCTGTCCCAATATGGTATACGCTCTATTGCAGTGAATTGTTTCGCAAGATAATGAAACTATCTATGGATGTAAATTGACAAGTTGCAATCGAAATTGCAGTTTTTGAATGGTTTCGAATTGTCAAACGGGTTCATATTTTAGAATTAAAATTATTTGGCTACATTAAACTCAATTCACGGACGCATATTTTAATTGCATTTTAATAATTGGAAATTTATACAATGCACCATGTTCAAAATGAATTGCGTTTTACCACAATAGTCGATTGGCGATTTCATCGCGCAATTGCAGTCAATCAATTTCAACTCAATATTTTTTTGTTGGTTTACAAGACACAATTGGAAATACATTCTTCTTACGTTCATTCTACGTATTTCTAGTTTTTCCTATAGAAAATAGAAAAATATGCAATGGTCGGAAAAGCAAATTAGATATTTATATTATATTCTAAGCTGAAACAGAAAAAATCGTGTTAGAAGAAAGCTGCGCTGGCGGAAATTGAACACGTGTCTTTGGGGCATTAGAACGGACACTTATCAGTGTGGTAAAACAAATTATGAGATTTGGGAATTCAAACATCCTCATGAATCGTGGCACATATGACGTCATTCGGCAGTGAGTTTCCTATTTTAAATGGGAATTTTCGCAAAGCATTGCACCTTCCTATTGAGAATGGTAATTTTTCTAACCTATTTTGCAACTACGGTTTCATTATTATTTTTCTGAATATCCCGTTTCACTAACTTCAATTTTGCATCAAAGATATTAGTCTTCACAACTCTAAATGGTAATTATTAAGTTTGGAGTGTATTTATAATTGATTTCGAAACAGTATTTATTCGTATCAATGTGGCAATTAATACTATGTTCTCGACTGCATCCCAGATTGCCAACGATGTATTGTAAAAATAAATATTATAATACCAAATTTTACAACTAATAGTTTGCCCGTGCATAAGATGTTTGTTCGATGCAAAATATTTCATCTGATGGTTGATATTAGGGATAAAGAGCATTGCCAGTCCCAACGGTCTGCAAACTTTAGTTGACATAAAGGCCAATTCTTAAATCGAGAATATACCTGACACTGCTAGACTTCAAAGAACCTTGAGTCAACTAAAGGCATTAATATTGCCTTCGGGTGAAATCGCTGAGACGACTAATGAAATCCTTGAGCACCTAATGAAGATACACTTCTTGGACTCGGAGTTGGATTACACTAATGAGGGGGCGGCCTATGAGTCATACTCCTCAGGAGGACCAACTTTTAGAGCCATAATAGAATTTCGGAAAGTATCTTTTCGTATTGCAACTTCTTCCAAAATTAGATGGCTAGTTGCACAATTCAAACCATTGAAAGCTGTAGGAAATGATAAAATATTCCCCGCATTAATTCAAGAAAGATTTTAGTCCTTGGTGAGTCTATTGTGCAGCATCTTTCGGGCTTGCTTAGCAATGGGATACACTCCGGTAGCATGGAGGAAGGTTAAATCAATCTTCATTCCAAAGCCGGGTAAGGATACCCACTATGAGGCAAAACCTTCAGGCCGACCATTTTGACCTCGTTTATGTTGAGAACACTAGAAAATTTAGTGGACCTTGACTTGAAAGAGGATAGGATTAATTCGTCCTTCAAAAAGGCAAATCTACTGTAGACGCTCTGTGTGCTTCTACCTCCCGCATTAATAATACAATGCGAAAAGGTGAAATAGCAATTGCAGCGTCTTTAGACATAGAAGGGTTATTTAGTAACACTCCAATTGAATACATATACTGTTCTGCTGAAACACACGTAGTTAGTGACACGGTTAACAGGTGGATGCACTCCATCTTGAAAAGCAGAACGGTGCATACTTTGCTACATGTTAATGAAGTGAAGGCCAAAGTTTCAAGGGGATGCCCACAGAGAGGCGTTTTTGCATCTACCCAGTGGGCGCTTGTTATTAATAACATGATTTGTTTTTTAAACGAATCGGGTTTTTACACTTAAGGCTATGTAGATGACCTGACGATCCTGGCAACAGGGAAGCATGAGCGTACCTTAGTGAAACTCATGCAGTCAGCGCTCAACATAGTACAAAAATTGTGCAGGGACCGTTGTTTGTCCGTTAACCCGGAGAAAACGGAACTCATGCATTTTACCAAAAGAAGGAAGCTTCCTGACCGTAGAAGTCTCAAGTTCTACGGTAGGGAAGTAGACTTTTCAGAATCAGCGAGGTATTTAGGAGTAATATTTGACCCTATGTTAACCTGGAAACTCCATGTTGACACAATTGTAAAAAAAGCTAAGATGGCTTCTTGATAATCAGACCCATAATAGCATATGCATCAACGATATGGTTGTCAAGGACGTATTACTATCAAACAACTGAAAAGACTCCCTAACTGCTTGGCAATCACTGGTGCTTTGATATCTACACCAACAGCAGCTCTTGAGGTCATTCTGAACATCCCGCCATTGTGCCTTTTCGTCAGGAAAATTGCGGTAGCGGAAGTCTATAGACTCATGGTAATGGTTCTCGCTATTCAAATTGATGTTATGCTGAGGAAATTATCCTTCATGAAACCCTTCAAGGTCATCTTTCCTAAAAGGCCAGAATGACATGATAAAGGGAGAAGGGAAGAATTATTTACACCAGGAGGTCTTGTTCGACTCCTTGGGAACAGGTGCTGAAATCTATGGAAAGAAGCCCAGGGCTGAGATAAAGACAGTGCTAGGCACATTCCCTACAGGTTTACAGGCCGAAATAATAGCTATTAAAGCTTGTCTCGAAGAGATTTGTAAGCGGTCTTATAAAGTCCAGCAAATTTACATTTGTTCTTATAGCGAAGCAGCACTTAAGGCTCTCCACCTTAAAAGTTTACTTCCAGACTAGTCTGGAGTTGCCTTCAAGATTCGCTTAGAGTTGCCGGTAAAACCTAAGTCAATCTATGGGTTCCGGGCCATAAAGATATTAAAGTTAATGAGAAAGCAGATGCACTGGCTAAGATGGAAGCTCCACAGCCCTGATTGGCCCGGAACCCACTGCGGTATCTCGTACACATCGGCAAAAGGAGCCCTTGGTAAATGGCTCTCGGAGGAGCATGCGAGATATTGGAAGTAAACAAAAAGAATGGTGCATTCTAAGAATTTCATATATGGTACATGTGATAAGAAGACTAAAGAACTCTTGAACATAAAAGGAAGGCAGATAATGTCATAGCAGTGATACTTACTGGACACTGCCGACTGAGAAAATACTTTGCTAACATGAAGATTGGAGTCAAGGCTCCTTGTGGAAAGTATGATTTTCGTAAGGAGAAAGCTTATCCCATACATTGTGAATGTGATGCAGTGGCGTGCCTCGGAAACGAATATCTGAGGCAATATTTTGTCGAACCAGAAGACTTCCATGACATCTTTCACAAATCAGTGTATGCCTTTATGGTTAAGACTGACCATGTGGGAGAGAGCTAAATTTTAGGGTATATTATAATATGTTTAACAGCAGTGCTATGGGCAGTTATTACCCTATTCTCCCGTATAATATTTATTATTCTAATGTAACATGGATTTATATTTGATTTGAAGTCTAAGATACAATGTTATAATACATCTTTTTAGGAAAATCAAAATCATTTATAACAATACATAGCCATCAGAATCAGAAAATATTTCTGATGTTTTGTCACGACATATCAACGGAACAGAAGTGAATCTGCTTTTTTGTTGAAACAAACTGTGATATGAGATAAAATCTCATAACTTGCAGTTTTTGAACTGTTGAAAATGAAAATCTTAGCATCCACTAAATTTTTTTCGAATTTCATTGCACAACTCCTTATAAGTTGAATTACAGAAAACCTAAATTTAATTCATAATTAAAAAATTGTATTGCTTTCAACTAAAAACTTAAACGTAGAGAAAATAATTTTTAAAGAATTTTCAGAAGAAAATGTCTGAAGATTTTGGAAATTGCTAGCAGGAGTAAACATAAATCGGCTGACACTGTGAATTCGAAAAAAGTCTAGGCGATGCCAAAATAGGACAATAGAGTATTTTCGGGGCGGTGGTCTAAACGCACGATGCGGGTTATTGTGTATTGGGGAAATCAGTGAGAGCTTTGGAACAAGGTCTTGTGAGCAGGATCCACTTTTATCATAAATTATATAACCGATTTCAGGCCCTTATGATAATCCGGTTTAGCATACCCTACTGGAAATTCCTATATAGGTTCCTCTATAGAATCCCATATAGGAACCTACATAGGATCCTATATATTTCACCTATAGGTTCCTCTCATAGGTTCCAACTATAGAAAATGATATTGGATCCCATATAGGTTCCTGTATATGTTCCTATGAAGGTTCCTACGTCTTCCCCCATGTGAAATCTCATGACCCATCTAAAATCGTATGGCTTTGCCTACACAAAATCCTACATTTCTATCTATGAACTATACCCTGGCTAAGACCTATGAACATCACCTACGTGATATCCTATAATCCAACCTATGAACTGCACCTACGTCAAATTCCACATGGGAATATAACTTTTTAAGATAAAATATGTTTTAGAAGTTTTGCGTGCATAGTCAGCAATATTATAACCCCAACAAAAATACTGCGCAGCCGTAGCTTTTATAGAAAACTACTGCGCAATCCTTAAATATGAATTGTGGTACATAGGTTAGAATGTTAGATTCGACGTATATGCAGCGTATAGGTATGAATGTAGGATTTCACGTAGATGAAGTTCATAGGTTAGATTGTGGGATTTCACATAGGTGACGTTCATAGGTCCTAGCGTGGGTATAGTTCATTGGGAGAAACGTAGGATTTTGTGAAGGGAAAGACATAGGATTTTAAGAGGGGAAAGTCGTGGGATTTTACATGGGGGAAGGCGTAGTTAGTTACATAGGGTTTTATACAGAAACCTACATAGGGTCCTATACAGAAACCTATGCAGGATCCTGTATAGGATCCTACATGTCATTTTCTATAGGGGAAACCTATGGGTGAAACATATGCGATCCTATGTAGGATCCTATATATGATCCTATATACGACTTTTAAGTAAGGTATGTCTTTCACGCTTTCGCCAGAAGTGTATGACCGTTGATAACTGTGAACTCGCTTCAGGGCCTCCTGTTATCTGAGTGATTATTGAGGAGTGGGACGATTATTTTTGGGGTTTTGTTCGGGAATGACGATCTTGAGATTTCTCAATCTCCGTATTACTAGTTCGCGAAGTCAAAAAGGGCCGGTTTCGGCTTTGTTCGCTTCTTTTGAAGGTTTCGACTTCTTAGCGACAAAGTACACTCGTCTGCGTGGAGAGAAATTGATAGGAGAGGTCCAAATTTGAATTTCGAAAATATCTTTCAGGGGCGTCTGTCGAGGATCTGCGACTCTGAAACATGTCCGTGAGAGTTTCTCCGCAGTCTGGGTCTTAGGTCCCGACGGTAGCGCTGTATCAAACTGAGGAACCGTGGAAGCACGAGGTGGCTCAGGAGTAACCTGTATGTCTTATTGAACTGAAGACAGATTTACTAGATATTCATAGCATATTTAGAGATTCCGCAAGCCCCATGAAGTTTAACACATCTTTTCCATAATAAATAGAATTCTAAACTTATTTTCAGAATATCACCATCATAATTCTGTTTCACAGGTTTTTTTACACAAATTGTTTATAATACATGAAATACTACTTTCTACTGATAGCAGTTTTTTCTATAATTTTCCACTTTTTATCTACTTGTTAATTAATGTGAGGTAAAAATTAATGTCATTTAACAAACGAAATTGTTTGAACAAATTATTATTGATTATAACTATCTTCTCATATAGGGACAGCTACTGACAATTGCGGCCGCTAGGGTCGCTAGTGCGCGTGGAGATACACAAGACGACGGTTCCACTGGTGGTAACGTCTGCTATTCGAATTATATCAGTCTTTCATGACGCAGCGTTGAGGTTTTAGCTTGAAGCACTATTTTTAAAATGCCAGGTGTGCATGTGGCATTTGGGTGTGAAAATAAAGGACTAAATCGATTTCCAAATAACAAAAAACTGAGGAAACTGTACATACTGCCTTGTGCCTGCGTACAAGGTATATCTCCACTCGCGGTGCTGCCCCCGAAGCTGAGCTCGACAAATCGCCGTCCCCATAGAAATGCTAGATAGTTTCGGTTTCTTCTGAAATTTTCAACTTTTTGTACAATTTGTACTTAGAGTGAGGTAATAATTAATGCAATCCAGTAAACATAATTGTTTGAACAAACTATTCATTATTGTTTATAACTACCATCTACTGTATTAATGTTAGATAGTTGCAGTTTCTTCTGAAATTTTGAACTTTTCGTCTACTTTTTACTTAGTGAGGTGATAATTAATTCAATTCAACAAACATAATTATTCAAACAATTCTGTATTGTTCACAACTGTCTCCTCTTAGAGTAATGCTGGACAGTTGTGCTTTTCTCTGAAATCTTCAGTTTTGCTTTGACTTTTTAGTGATGAACAAATAATAAATGAACATCAACAAGAATATTGTTTTGTATAGTATTGTATTTTGTTGTAAATTATTTTTACTCTTTCACCAATGTTTAAAAATATTAATTTAAACAAAAAGGCTATCCTTACAGTAGAGACAACAACAAAGAATGAAATAATTAGGAGTAGGTTGGAGGAGTAGGTTTGTAAATGACTTGTAGAAACTTTTTGTTTTGAATTACAACACCAAGTTAATTGCAAAACGTGAAAAAAAGATTTAGAATTTCACATATTTTACTATCAGCTCCCAAACCCCCTCTTCATAACCTGGAGAAAATAATTTCTCAGAAAAAACCACAGCATGATGTGATTTTATAAAAATAAATAAAAACATAAGTCTAACCTTTTTTGTGTTGCAGAATTTGAAAAATGGAAAATTCAGATGGAAGCTGAAGAGAAGGTTGCTTTTTTGAAGAGGAACAGAGATAATACGCGTGGCTATTATGAGTGCCACAGATGTGGTTGGAGCATGCAAAGAACCCAAACCCATCAGATGAAGCGGGAAAAGAGTTTTAAGATTGGAAAAACTTGTCCCGCTCGCTTAGTTGTAAAACTTAATAAAAATAGTGTCAGCCTAACGAGGTATAAGTCTCTTGTTGAACACACGCCATCAATTAAAATCATGCGTCTTACTGATGAAGAGCGTTCGAGGCTGGCATGAAAAATTAGTGGGACGATTTTCACTATATCGGATTTTGAACAATATTCAGGATTCTGTAACATTCACTTCCGATCTGAAAGGGATACACTTAGTCGGAAAAAGGACTTCTACGATATCATAAAGATGTTTTATCTAAATCATGATACTGCAAATAAAAATGACGTTATCAGCATGGACTTGTGGGTTGAGCAGCATAAATTAATGCATGATGATTGTCTGATACTTTTTTTTGTAAAAAAACAGGACACAGCTGATCCTCATAACATTTTGGATTTCGAGAATTTCGTGCTAGTTATAATGACAAAGTATCAACAAGAAATACTGAAACAATTTAAGACTGACAAATTTTTATTGGGCAGCATTCATGGCGCCACAGCACACGATTGTCAGTTGTCAACCATTCTTACAGTAGATCAGTCGAGAGCAGAATGCTATCTTTTCTTCTGCTTGAGTAACAGGACATACACCGCTACAATGGCGCATTATTTTGATGTGGTGCATCAATAAGTAGGAAAAATTAAAAGAGACGTTTTTATGCGTGATGTTGAACCAACTTTTTACAATGCTTGGTGTGAAATTATGAGAAAACCAAACAATATATTGCTCTGCACTTGGAATAAAGATGAAAACTGGAAACAGAATATAAAATTTAAAGTCAGGAATACCATGGAGCAGGCGAAAGTATACAAGGCATGCAGGACCCTATTGGAAATGAAGAATATTGACAAGTTCACACATTGTTCACAAAGGTTTCTCCGTTACTGCTCTGATAATGATCTGAAGCTTTACGGTGAGTTCTTCCGACAACACTATGAAAATCGTTGTGAATAGTGAGCCCACCGTTAAAGATGTGGTCTTGCACTTCCCAAGAACATGTACTTAGAGGCACAGCATAAAAGATTAAAGTATTGTTACATAAATGGAAAACGAAATAGACGGGTTGATGAATGTATAGCCTTTCTGTTAAGCTTTTCTAAGGATTTGATGTTTCAGCTCATAATACGGGAGATAAAAATCAAGCCAAATCATCGAATGGAGGCAATCGGGCAGATCCATTGAAAGAGTGTCGAGATAACTGACAAAATTATCACCAGCGAATCGCCAAAAAATTGATAGTGCAATCTTTTTCCGTTGGTGGAGGCCCTCAAATCGTTGCTCTCAACGCCGAAAGTGATTGCTCAGGGTTTCCACTTGCATACCCAGCATGTAAGGTTTGTGTACGTCAGTTTTATGTACATGCATCGATCATCTCATTCAAGAAAACTTCTACAAGCATGTTCACGCATGCATTCGAATGCCTATTTGAGCCTTCCTTAGGCTTAATTTTTACCGTGACTCACTTTAAACATCTTCTTGTTGATCTAGAGGAGGAGGCGCGAAATACAATTCAACAATTAAACGCAATTACCTGTAAGTGAAGTTTTATTATAATTGTATGAAGCGCCTCCTCTGAATAGATGAATCCCATGCTGAACAGTAGATACGTATAGGGATATTTTTGTCTCCGAAAAATAGCGCTAAAAATTATATTTTTGGGGTTTTCTGCGTTATTACGGCAATACACTGGGAATCCCATTTAAGTCGTTCCGAGAATTGCTTCCGTGACAGTTTCGAGCTAATGTGGAGCCCCTCGAGGTCTAGTGGGGGTTGCTCAACTATGCATAAACACCAGAAGCGTAGAAATAAAGGAGCAGTGCGCGGACGCTCACTCTAATTCAAGGCGATTTAGAAACATTCCCGAAACCGGACTTGAATGGGATTTTCATTGCACTTTAAAGAAAATGAGTATCTTATCTGAGTGCAGCAGGGATCGACCATGCGCGACGCCGTAGTAGAGCGTAAATTTCAAATTGCTATATATGTTTCAAAAATTGCGGTAGCATGGTGTTAAGTTGAAGTACTACATGTTGATCTATTCGCAGAAGACGCTTCACACAATTATAATAGGACTTCACTTACAGGCAAGTTCGTTTAATTATTATATTTGCAAACATTTTCGAGGTTATATTTGTAATCAGCAACTCTAAAAACGTTAGTATACGTGGCTTTAATTGAACAAGAACAGAATTAGTTATGAACTTGATTTTCATAAATTTATAATTGAAACATTTTTTTTTCGCATTCTTGAGAGAATATATTAAACTTTTTGGATCCGACCTGAGAGTATTTTATTTTTAGACTTTCAAGAAGATTTTCCAAAAGGTTTTAAACGATTCACTCAAAAATTAGGAAAAGGCATGAAATTGAAAAATTATGAAACTTTAATTTAATCATCAACATTGACCAATATGTAAAAAATATTTGTTTCCCAAGTCACCTCTAATAACCGTTGCTGGTTTTCTGTTATTAGCGTGCCATCTGTTCCTGCAATTAACCTTTGAAGGCTTCCGTGACTCGAATCCATAGAAAGCTGATTCCGACTTTCGGGATGATATACTCATTCGAAAACAGTTCGTGAGCAAATTTAAGCTAATATATTTCCTGCCTTCCAAACATTCATTTAGGAAATTCAGAATATGATGCTTACAAATTTTCGGTCTTAATCATTTCGTGTTGTAAGTAAAATATAAAAGTAGAATTTGACATGTTTCACAAAATACGTTCAAAACCATAAGAATTAAGTGTTCAGGACTATCAATTACTCTAAAATTAATTAGCTCAGCTTTAACATAATTTATTCAATTTTAGCAAAATCTCAAAAACCGATAAACCAAAGCGAATGCTAGTTTTTCAATACCCAGTGTTTTATTTATGGCAGAAGACAAGTTCATCCAATAAATTTTTATTTGGTTGGAAAGCTTAACAATTAATATGGCATTATCTTTGTTTTATAATAAAATTACAGAGTGTGATTGATATACCTATAAAACAGGCTTTCAATGATATTGATATGAAATTAATACGCTCTCTCTCAGGTGAGCAATTTGCATAACAGGACCATTTAACCTTATATGGCAGCATCACTTAATTTATGGTTGCATTCGCCACTTCGACTATACCTGTGCAGTAAAAAATACCATAAAGGTAGATTCTATATCTTTATAGTATATGCCTTTAACATATGAAAAATAGACAATAAATGTCTACCAATATTCAATATTGCAAATTAAAAAAATATTAATATATATTCGAAAAATATCGATTTTTCCTTTAAATAATTTTTTTTTCTGCTTATGCAAAGAAACTCCCAGACAATTTTCCGTTTAGCCTGAATTGAATAAACCTCTCCAGAAAATGGTGTTTCTCACTTTTGCCAACAAATTTGTCTTCATTACAGGAAACTTTCATTAAACTCTCAGCTAAACTTTAATTCTTTTCGGTCCGAAAAATTCATTTCATTGGAATAAACTTCAAATCTGAATATGTACTAAATTCCAGATAGTCAAATTCTCCTACCGAAAAAATATTTATTGAAATTGCACCTATCCGTATTGCCTTACATCTGATATAAATACATACATACATACATACATACATACATACATACATACATATATATATATATATATCTAGAATCTTGACAGAATGGAATTTTTATTTTATAGATCTATTTAAAGCACCCACCTTTTACTCGATACGGAAAAGTCGTCGAGCATGCAGTAAAGCCAATCTCTTAGTTTTATGATGAACTTTTGGAAATCATCGTCCTCCGGCGAAATCGTTCGATTTTATGAAATCAAAGATTGTTACGACATGCGAGCTGTTGGTCATAAAGTCGGGCAGATGGGCGACTGAGTAGTACAGAATTTAAAAAAAAAAAGAGAAAGAAGGGTTTACTATGGAAAAATAAAAGTGAGAATCAACGAAGAAAGGGAAAGCAAGGAGAGAATGATGTGGGATAAAATAAAAGGATGAGGGTGAAAATAGAGAACGAGAAGGTAACAAGAGACACGAAAAAGAATATGTGCTAGAGGAGACAAAGGGGTAGTAGATTACGTGCACAGAATAAAAATCGATTCTGGAAATATGCTTGATTTCAAATAAACCACTGCTATTGACCTAATCAGAAGTCGCATTTACATAAGTCAATTACTTTGTTCATTAAAACGAATAGGCTGCAGCTGGCCAAGCCTGAATAAAATATACACATAGGAAGTCATAATATTCGATATTATATTGTATGCGTAATTGCTCATGACCTAGTTAACAGTTGTTGTTGAAATATCGATTTAGAATATACCCAACAAACATATAAGCTGGATTTCCGCACACTTATTGAAAATATAAAATATATTCATTGATAATCATTTTAAGAAAGCTCATTCTATCAATTCAAATTTTTAAATATATATACCTTGTGAGGTAAACAATTTATATTTTTAAAATAATTTCTGGTCTTGATAATTAATTTTTAATCTTTTTTCAAACGTAAACTTCATAACTTGAAACCGAAGTACTAAAAATTCAGTCCAGACATAGTTCACTGAATCAAATAAGTTAATATGCTCATTGAATAAGAGGGAAATCTTACTGATTATGATTTTGAGAGAATGAAAGATTCGATGTATTCATTTTTTATGTTTTACATGGAAAAACTCATAAGAATGACCTATTTTTTATCAGTATTTTTAGCAGGAATTGAGTTATTTCTTCTTCTTTAGATGTATTTAATAGGAGGTTATGAAATTTTCATTTTTATTAAATATCCAAAAACTACTTATGTGAGGAGTAAGCGAACAAATTAATATAACATAATAACATAATAATAATAATATTATAATATAATATAATAATAATAATATAACATAATATAATATATTATATTATATATTAAATTATATATATATTATATTATATATTATATATATTATATATATATTAATTATATATTATATATATATATATTATATTATATATATATATTATATATATAATATATAATATATATAAAAATATAAAATAATATAATATATAATATAATAATATAAATATAATAATATAACATAATAACATAACATAATAAATGATGATTTAATTTGTTTTTTACACCTGGTAAATATAAAGGATGTTATGTTTTTGGCCGTTGGTCATGGAAATGATGGCTTTAGAATGAAGAAGACTTTATTTATGAAAAAAACATCAATGCATTTCACGATGGTATCATGATCTCTTCAGGGCTGTAACAAGTATGAGAATATATAGTAATAAAAATGCTACTGCTAACCCCAATATAATAGTTGTTTCTTAAAAATAACTGTTTACATCGGAGACTTGCCACAAATTACTTTTTTATTGATAGAGTCTTACTTAATAAACATTTTTCAGAAAGAGTTACCGCCCAAGTTTGGGGTTATTAGACATCTGTATGAACATACTTTAAATAAATCATCAGGAATGAGATTTAAATTTAAATTTATATGAAGTTTCAAACTATTTTTACATATTTTCTGAGTTTCATGTTACATTTTTCTTAAAATTAAAAAAAAATGTAAAAATTGCAGCAAAACAGATGGTTGTGGTCTGCTCTACAAAAATTTTGCTTATGATACTGGGGTTTTTAGTCTCAGATCCTCATCTGAATCTGCGCTAGTTTTCTTTTATTATTTTGAGTTGTTCGGTTTTCTGAGATTCTAGTCCTAAGGGAACGTTTTCTTTGACCAATATAGATCATAGGACAATTTTTGCAATTAATTTCATGAATGAGATTACTTTTTTTAAATTTTGGTATCTGATCTTTGATGGGTGCTAGCAGAATATCAGAAAGTTCATTTTTAATTGTAAAGGCAAAACAGATATTTAATTTCTTACATATTCTTATCATTCAAAGATAAAGGTCTTTGTCGTAATGTAAAGCTACAATAGTATTTATTTGTACATTTCTTAAATTATCTACATGTTGGAATCTTCTTTTTATGTTATTCATAATAAAATTATGAGGATAGCTACTTTTGATCAAAATTTCATGAATGAAGCTAATGTTTTTTTCATGGAAGCGAGGTTCTGAAAATTTTGTTGCCAGAACATATAGGTTTATGGTACCAATCTTGTCAATATATCCATTTTCATAAATCATTAATGGATTCTTCTAATGTAAATTGTGAAGTTCCACCTTTATAATTAAATTTTTCAAAAATTTTGTGAACCTAGTTTTTCAGTAAGCATACTGAGGTATCGTCCAGTTAACGATAATAAAATAAAACACTGAAGATCGGATCTTTTATGATTTCCATTTTCATATCTTGCATGACCAATTAAACCAACAGTGATAATTTAGTTTTAAGACCAAAGGCCAAAAACATAACAACATCCTTCAAAATATGATAAATCCATTTTTTGGACAAAATTAATCGCGCATGGGTTCAGCATTTTCACGACTCGGGGAATATGATTATTGACCCTTGATTCATAAAAAATTCTATCACATTAAAAGCTTCAAAAATGTTAGAACCTTCAAAATATTGAAATTAAAATTCTTTGATTTTGTACTAAAGTTGTCAATATCCTTTAAAACCTGTATTCGATTACATTGGATACAAATTTATATGGTTTCCTCTATATGATACTATTCTAATTTTTCTTCTATCCGTAGTGTCTCAAAATACAATATTTGTCTAATTATTAAGGAATCATCTTGAATGAGAACTGGAAAAAGATCATCTCCGTTTTTTTCTCATTCCTTAAATTTTGTATTTGTCATTCCCGAAAGTAAAAAATCTTCGATTTCGACATCCTTCCATGATTTGTGAAAACTAAGAAACATCCTAAGAAAATTGGATAAGTAATTCTCGAGCTACCACGTATACCGTATAAGTGCAAGCTACTTTTAATATATTTAACCAAGAATTTGTTATGTAAACATTTTATTTATATTCAAATGATTATAAAATGAAAGTATTGACATCTTAAAGCCTGAAAACATATAAATTATTCATTTAGTGAAAGAAATTATAACTAATGTTTAAAATATTACTACGTCACATAAATTATTGTATGTATAAGCCTATTCATGATACATATTTAATATATTTATAAGTGCAGGTCGCATAGTTTTGACATTAAATGTCTCGCTTGGGTAACGTTCCATAGTATTCACCTCGAGAAATATTTTATTTCTCGCAAAGGGCTTATCGGAAGAAGTAAATCGTAATGTTTTTAGATGTTTGTAATATATCTTCGCAAGATGCAGGATCGTATGTTATTTTCTTATAAATTTTTGTATAGTTATAACAATCAAAAACAAATTTAAATTGGCAATGCGTGCTCTTTATATTTCCCAATAATAAAATTGATTCAAATTTAAAATTCCAAAAACTGTTATGTTACTTTTGAGACCAAAAGCCAATTTAATTTAACAAAAATATTATAAATTATGGAGACTTTGAGACATACTCTGGCATCATGACGGTGAATCAGATCACTCGGAAATATATCATTCAATTTATATACTCAGAGCATGCTTATGTGAAGTATCATGCAACAGGAAATGCATTTCTATAACGTTGAGAAGTAAATTTAAAACAACATTTCACTCCCTAGGATGGAATGTAGATGTTTTAAAGGCGTACGTCCAAACTTTGGCCACACGCATTGTCTCAAAGTAGTCTCTAGATTTGTGCGGAAAGAGTTGGAAAAATAAAAGGGGAATCTCTAGAGAATTTACGGATGAAAAGAAAGAAAAGAAGAATGCAGATGAAACCTATCGTCGATGGACACGGAACGGGCCGGTAAAACCATCCTCCTCTGACAGATATATTCCGGTAAAGAATTTCCCGAGAGCATTTGCAGTTGTCGTTAGTGGTAATCACATTTTTTTTATTTTGCAATGCCACATAGCTAGAAAATATGATCCACTTTTTTCAACAAGTAATTATTATTATAAGCAAAAAATAATTAAATTTTATCAGTACGTTAAAATTATTTTAATATTTTGATTCTTTAAAAAATTAGTCAAATATATAAATCCGTTTTAAAGCATTTACAAATGTACCTCATTGTAAAAAATCATTCAAGAACTGAATTACCATATTTATTTCTGCGGAACGTGGAGAAAGCTGTTGTTTTCCTCAAACCTGTTTGATAAAAAAAGGAATCCGCTTTGCCACTAAGAGGGCAAGGAGCTATGAAATTCGAAACGCCGCTCATTATAAGTCAGAGGTTTTCGTTGAAACTCTGAAGGTGAATAGCTCTCCTGTTCACCGAACTATAATCAAGGATGTAATTACAGCTCTACAAAAGGAAGGTCCCCAAGCAAGACATAGGATGTAATAAGGTTAAAAAAAGTTTACAGCTTGAAATACTAACATCAAAAGCGGGGAAGAAAATTTTACTTAACAAAGAACGTAGGAAAAAAAACAGGTCTCTTGGGGGGATGAAAAAATTAGGATAAGTATTGTCTTTCTCTTATATATATATATGTATATATATATATATATATATATATATATACTTTTGCAGCTGTCTACCTCTAAAGAAGATTCATGCGTACACTATGAGTCTTATACGCCTCCTCTTACTTATTTTACTCGAAAAGTTTATTACCAGCGCTTGTTTATCGTCCCTCAAGGAAGCATTCTCAACGCCTCAAATTTCAGTTGAAGATCCACTTCAATTCAGACAAGAGATATTCTTCATAGTGTATTATGAAAGTTTATTATCTTTATTATTAAGTTATTATCTCTAATTGCCTTTCTTCGAGAAAAATGTTATTTAATCCTTGTTTTCATTCATCATCTTGATTACACTAAGTTTTTTTCCAATAGGGTAGTGGAACAAGTTCACCTTATGAAATAATAGAACATTTGTTGGCCTGTTTGCAAATCACTCCTTAAGTTGTTGTTTATTCTCAATGGGTCTAGTAGCAAATGTAGGTCTTGAAGTACCAAGGCAAGTTTTAGGGTGAACATTATTACCATCCCGCGTTAATGTAGTGATAATTGTTTATGAAAGTTCAGAGGAAGAGCTATGATTATCATCAAATAGCATGGTAGTACAGCTTGAAGATTTTCAAAGGACATTGTGAAACATTCTTCTTCAGAACATTCTAGAGCAATTTAGACTAACCTAGAACATTCGGAAACATTCTAAAGAAATATAAAATATTCCAGAGTATCCCGATATAGCTGACAACAATCTGAAGCATTCGCAATTATTCTAGAACTTTCCAGGAATTCCCCAAACTTTCCAGAATATTCGAGAAGGTTCCAGAAAAACAATATGTAAAGCTCAATACTATGTTCTACAATTTATTACAATATATGTATACTTTTTTTAATAATGGAAAAAATTTCACAATATTTACTGTAAGTTTCTTCATGCCGTATATAGATAGTTCATTTATAAATAAATAATTGATCAATTACAAATTAAATTATATTGCGTATGCAAGTTATAGGTTTATCAAAATTCCTTTATTCAATAATTCACTGTCAGTATTTTTGCGAACAATTTTCTGAATAAGTTAAATTTAAATATAAACGAACTAAATAGAGTTATTCTGAATATTTCTAGGATTAGAAACTAAATCAGCTACTGATTAAACAAGAGTTGCAGCTTTTGCCTATAACTATTGTGAAAGAAGCAATTTTAGGCAAAAATATTTTTTCTAAATACACTGTCTAGTTTCACGGAATTTTCCATAATCCGAACCAGCTGGAAACGAGTTGGGTGTACAGAAATTTCCCTCACACTAGACAGTACTTTTCCTTTAATACGTTTTTGTTTTAATATTTAAGTGAAGTGTGGTTGGAGTACGTAAGGGTAGCCCAAAGAAATAAAAATTTTTTTTTTGGCTATTTCACTCCCTTTCTTCTCTCATTTGATGTAAAAATAATTGTGGAATTATTCATAAATTAAACAATGTTTAACTTGTAGTTTAACGCCTTTAAACGCTAAAAAGGATTTTTTGTCGTATAAATGACAAAATACTTACCTAAAAGCAATAAGTATAATAACAAAATTATGGCAGGCATCACTGAAAATAATTTAACTGTATTTTTGTTCAGAATACTGCCCTTAAAGGTGAAAAACCACCCCCTCTAGAAGTTTAAAAAATTATGGTTTGTTTACTCATGTGCCTACAATCATTTTATTGTCTCATTTGTCATTTTTTTTATTTTTTACAGAAAAATAATATGTTACCCTTTCTAGCGTTAAAGGGCCTTGAGCCACGGGTTAAACATTTTTCTTAATTTATGAAAAAATTGAACAACTATTATTACACAAAATGAAAAAATAGGGGCGTGAGGCAGCTAAGAAACAAATATGATTAAAAAAAAGGTTGAACAACCACCGCAGGGTCCCACTGGGAGCAACTGCCATCTAAAAATGACATTGGCTCCCAGAAGAACCGCGGTAAATCACACGCATAGCGGATGGGTTTAGCATTTTCAGGGCTCGGGGAATATGACTATTGACCCTCAAATATTTAGGATACACCTTGAGAACAAATGGAGATCACAGAGCTCATATAAGAGACAGGATGAAAAAAAGCGGCACGGGTAATGAAACGTAAATATATTGGCCACCCTAGGATACATTCTTGATTAAGTGACAATTGGTTTCTAATTTTGTATTAATCAAAATTTCTTTGAATTCAAGCAGAAATATCACAATGAATTAAAACATTCAGTGAATAAATGTTCATTTTAAACTAAAGTGCATTGTTTTGTTAAAAATACAATAACGAAAGTAGTGGTAGCCAAAACCGCTCATTAGCAGAACCCCAGAGTCTCTCATTCATGTGGAGTGTACGAAACCTACTGCTTTTCTCTGCTATAATACTACTGGATGCCCGGTAGATATAGTAAATCGCGCTTAATTTCCGTCTAGGGCTCATATTATAGAAATGAATAAAAGAGCTGTGATCATGAAATTTGGACGAATTGTAACACCACTTGATTTTCAAGTCTGATAAGATTTTGAGATAGATCAGCAAAATAAAACTACTTTTCTTTTGAGTTAAAATGTTGTTTTCAAGGAACTTTTAAAGATATATTGTACCTATTTTTACAGTCGTATGGAAATTTTATCGTAGATTTGTAAGCTTTTTTAAGATGCATTGATTGATCTACTGTCAAACTTTTCATGACCTTTTACGACCTACTGGTATCACTTTATGAATTTCTCCGCACAAAAATTACTCTGTCAATAGAAATGTGTCTGAAAACAGTCACTTTTCTGTCTCTTAACGATATTTATGTTACTGTAGTAAAATAAAAGAAATTTCTGTTTCGAGGATCCTACTATAGTGTAAAGTATACTGATGAAGTTGTTTTAAGTAGATTAATAATCTAGATCAAAAGTGATAGAAGTTTGAATGTCCGATTTTTAATTAGGTTAGCTTGTATCGATTCATGTTTTCTTTCGATTTTCATGCCAAAAAACTATACCGATACAAGATAAAGTTATAAAACACAGTGTGCATTTCAAGTTAATTAAACCAGAATCATGTTTATTTTAGAAAATCTGTATTTCATTTAATCCGTATAAATGTTTGAAATGCAAAAAGGGAGAATAAAAAGAGCAGAGCAGGGATGGTTTATATTGAACAGAAACGTACAGAGGGATGAGGAAGGAAAATATGCGCGCTTAGGAAGAGAAAAAAAACGGTATTCGATTACGTACAGGTAGATGATGAGGGAAGAGGGAAGGTCAAAATACTACAGGTAGGGGATTATATATATTTGGATCACTTTCACATAATAGTGACATTGAAGGGAGACAAAAACACTAACAATATGGATAAAAAGAAAGCAAAGGTAAAAAGAGCAGAAAGAGGAGATTGGTCAATAGAACAAAAAGAACAGTTTAAGGAAAAGGTGAGGAATATCGAAATGGAATGTAAAAAGGAGAAGGAAGTCAGAAAGGAATTAACAAAATGCATAAAAGGGAAAAACAGTGGAGAATAATATAGAAGATAAAAGCAGGAGAATACGCAGTTGTGTGACCAAAAGAGAGAGGAGGAAAATGAAAGGTCTGAACAAGAGGCGGAAAAGCCTAAGACCGAAAAAGAGGTTTGGAGGTAGTAAATAGAGAGAGAACAAAAAGGAAAAGAGTAAACGAGGATATTGAGATGGTAGAATAGGAATTACATTTTATGGATTTGTTAGGAGAGGTTGAGAGGAAAGTTAGGAAAGGAGGAATATATGGTTTAGAAGCATACGAGGGAGAGGAAATAACAAGGAAAGAAATAGTCAAGATGTTAGGAATAATGAAATAATGAAAGCAACCTTGTATATATGAGATTCCGAATGAATTCTCGAAATATGAGATCAGAGAACTAAAGGAATGAGCATTGATAATGTGCAATAGAGTATGGAAAGAAGAGGGTTTGCCAGAGATATGAAAAGAAGGAGTAGTCGTACCCACAGTAAAGAAAGGAAAAGGTTGGGAGTTTAAAGATTATAGGGAGTGACACTAATGCCAACATTGTATAAAGTGTATGTGACTGTTTTTTGGAGAGATTGAAGAAAGAATTTTAGGGGGAAAAAATAAAACCACCAAATTAGACAGAGTTTAGTAAAGGAATGAGGGTGATGGAAAAAATATATTTTACGAATTATCTGATTAATGTAAGGATTAAAAGGGAGAAAATAGTAAAAAAGGGGACAAATGGGGGCCTAATAAAGAGAGTATGAGAAATTTTTAGAGACAAAAAGTAGGGTGATGGTAGGCGAGCAAGTAGAAGAGAGTTTCTGGTTAGTGAGAGAAGTAAGGCATGGCTCTCCTCTGAGTCCTGTTTGATATAATATATTAATCTTAGACTCAGGAGAAGAAATAAAGAGGAAAGGATGGAGAGGAGTTAGGATGGGAAAAAATATATATACACTGGCGTACGCGGACGATAAAGTGTTGACGGCAGGGATAAATAAGGGATATTTGGGATACGCCTTGAAAACAAATGGAGATCATAGAGCTCATTTAAGAGAAAGGGTCAAAAAGGCGGCAGGGATGATGAAACATATATTGTATTGATGTATTGATGATCTCATGTATGCTTTTGTATGGAAGTGTGTGCAAAAATGGGCACGTGCCTTCGCTGAAGGATTCACGTGTTTCTCTTGATTTATGCCCGTATGTGTACCTCTGAAATATTTGGATAGAAGGTGCAAAGTTTATTACAGTACACTTTTATTGATATTAATGCATAGATTTCATAGAATTATTCTAATTTTAGCTTTGTGCAGAACGTTTAAAAAAGGATGATACATGGTAATGTGAGATCTTTTTCGAAACAACCTTGCTTTGGTGACAGAGTACACGTGCTGCTATAATGGTCGTTACAGCTAGTCCCAGATATTAGCAGGATTTCTATAGGAATCCACTACAGCTTGACCATTATGAGTCTACATACTTTTGCGAGGCGTAAACTAGAGTAATGAACTGGGGGCGCAACGCAGTTGCTTGGAGATTAGATGGACCATTATCGATGTTATAGTGAAGCCCAAACTATGGATACAATGACTTCGTTTCCTTTACAAATATTAATCCCAATGTACCATGAGAGTCTTGACCCAATACCAAATGTTTAGATTATTATTTATAGTCATATAATATGATTAATTATTGTTAATTAATCAATAATAATAATAGTCTCGGGACGTGAGACTATGTAATTGTTTGCGTCTGCAAAATGCGTCGATTGACCTATTTACTAACCTTTGATGACCTTTCCATGACCTGCGAACAGGGATTTATGAAGTTAAAAAAAACTTGTTTACTTTTTTGATAGAAAAATATTTTTAATGCTTAGAATATAATACAAGTATATCGGAAATTGTTTCTTGCAACAAGACACGTCAAGTGACCATTTAGCAGACTCGGTGATTTTCAGGAAATAAGATTTTTGATAAATCAGAAACATCAAGTTGAAAAATATTTGAACTGTTAGTTTTTAAAATTGTTGATATAGTAAAAATATTCCCTCTTTATGGAGTGAGTTTGCTTCTTTATGTAAGCAAATTTATTTGAGGCCTGTCACCCATCTGCAAATTTTCCATCAGTGGAAAGTGGGGCTAACACACGCTATCAAGGTTTGGACAAGTATTGCCGACTCTGAGGGTTCGATAAGTTGGGCCAATAGTCGGAACCTGTCTCTGACTGCCAACGCAACATTGGCTGACTAGGTTGGGCTGACACAAGTTACTTATAAAAGGTGACCCACCTCTGGTTGCTGATATTTGGCCGCAAAAGTCGGCCCAATGTAGATACACAAATAATACTTCACAGCCGTAATTTAGCTTTACTTTTTACATTACCCAATCACGCTTGACTAAAATTTTCAATATATTAGTCAAAGAATGAGTTAATAATGCTTGAGGGATGTTCATTTCCGGAGTAATCACTGTTCGAGGAAGATATTTTGTCGTAAGTACGAGGTGTGGCTATTAAATAACGAGACTGGTGCTGTAAAACATTTTATTTTGATTTCATACATATCTATTTATTATCACCTTCAATATTCAACCCTCCTCTATCCCTACAACGCTCCATGCGAATCTTCCATTGTTTGAAACAGTGCTGGAAGTCTTCTTCTTTCAGCTCCTTCAGGGCGCGCGCCGCTTTCTCTTTCACAGCTTCAACCGACTCAAATCTTGTTCCGTTTAATGCAGATTTCACCTTAGGAAGCAGATAGAAGTCGCACGGCGCAGGATCCATGGAATAAGGCGGATAGTCAAACACTGGGATGCTGTACTTGGCTAGAAACCTCTTGACAGACAATGCGGAATGAGCTAGCGTATTATCTAGGTGGAGAACCCATGACTTGTCCTTCCACAGTTTGGGCCGCTTTTTCCTTATTCTTTCGCGGAGTTCAGCAAGAACGTGAAGGTAGTAATGTTGATTATTAGTTTGACCTTCAGGAACCCAGTGAACGTACACAATCGTATGAATATCGAAAAAAAAACACGTGGAAGGGCGACCCGGGTGTGAATCATCTTCAATGTCTTCTCGGCCATCTTAAAAACGCTTAAACCACTCAAAAACACGTGCAAGCGATAAACATTCATTGCCATACACTTTTCTCAATAAATTATAAGTTTTAGTAGCGGTTTTCCCAAGTTTCATGTGAAATTTCACAACAATTCGTTGCTCTATGGGCACACTTAACATTTTCCCGACCAAACAAAAAAACAACTCTAAGGCGAACGAAGGCTACGGCTATACGGATTTGTTTACAGAAGCGAGAGGTACTGCATTCGAAAGAGAAGGTTTCAGGCTATACAGCTATCGGTCGCTGATGTTTGGCGCATGCGTACTTCTTCTGTAGCAGTGCCAGTACTCGTTATTTAATAGCCACACCTCGTATGCACACAAGGTATATTTGGTAAATGGAAATGTCCAAGTTCCAGATTAAGGAAGAGCAACTCGATCCTTCATATAAAGAGCCCCCTCTTGTCAATAAATCTATATAAGCGACTAAGTTGTTGTCACACAACAGAATCCTTTCTTTGATTGTTTCACTTGGCGGATGTGGCCTCAATGGAGGTGGGTACTGGTGCACCGTTAAAAGTAGGTGCTTGGGCACCATTGAAGATAGGCGCTTGGAAACCGTTGAGAGAAGGTGCGGGGGCACCGTGGTAATTGGGTGCCTGGACACTGTCGTAGGTGGGTGCTGGTACCCTGTTGAAGACAGGTGCTTGGCCCCCAATGGATTCGGGTACTGGTACACCGTTGAAAGTAGGTGCGTGGGCATCATTGAGGATAGGTGCTTGTGCACCGTTGAGAGAAGGTGCGGGGGCATCGTGGTAATTGGGTGCCTGGGCACTGTTGTAGGTGGGTGCTTGCACCCTGTTGAAGGCAGGTGCTTGGACCCCAATTGAAATGGGTACTGGTGCACCGTTGAAATTAGGTGCGTGGGTACCATTGAAGATAGGCGCTCGTGCACCGTTGGATTTGGGTGCTGGTGCACTATGAGAGGTTGATTCCTGGGCACCTTGGAAGGTGGGTGCTTGGGCACCGTGAGAGGTTGATGCCTGGGCACTTTGGAAGGTCGGTGCTTGGGCACCGTGGTTGTGTGGAGTTTCAATTTCAATGGAATTGGTGAATTGTAGCGTGCCCTAACTACAGCCAGCAACAGGATTTTGATTATACATACTACCCGGAATTGGATTCGTGTGGTTTCCCTGGTTTGACTCCTGATCCTGCTCAGGGTCAATAACCGGGTTGTTATCTATGACTGGATCTGAAGTCTGATTATTTCCCGGAACCAGTGTTGAATCTGAACTGTTTGAGCGTGGTTCCATGATGTCTAGCGCTACGTCAGCCCTGTTTAGGACCAGAGATGTGGGCCTACTTTCTACCCCGGATCTGGTGCAGGTTCTCGTTCGAGGACACGGTTTACTGATTTGCAAGGAGACGGAGTTATTCCGATCAAAAAATTGGAGGTAGACCTCCGCCGAGGGGAAGAGTTATTCGGCGGTGAGTTTTCACTCCCGAAAGTGGATGGGCTTTCTCTGGAAATAACTCGACTTCTTAACACTCGGGGATCAGGAGTGCGGGCTGTCATCTTGAAGAGGTTAGAAAATATTCCGGCCGTGGGCGTAGATGGGCAAGTGCGACTACCCAGCGACAACCTTTCAGAATAGACGGCTCCACGTTGGGCGCCAGAAAATGGTAGTCACACAACAGAACCCTTTCTTTGATTGAGGATCGGAAGCGTGTGAACGATTTAAGAACCAGGGGACTTCACGTCGAACACAGAATTTCAATTCTTCGTTTGAATGTTTTAGTGGCCCTGAAAAGGACCGGTGTTCTGGGGGTTCTAAAATTGATGATTCTAGACTGCGTGTTGCGAGAAACGCCTCCACATATGGGTGTCTCCTTCTTTTAGCTTCTTCTTCTCTTGCTTTCTGATTCGAGAGGCGTTCTTCTGTCCGTGCCCGGAACACGAACTACCACGGATCGAAACTGGGTTGCTGACCGATGATGTCCGGGGATGGCTGGAACGGGGTGGAACCGTGGAGGAGTAACTCGAGGTGAGGGTGTGTCCGGCCCTTCGTCCTGTATTAGCGACCTGCGTCGGATCGTTAGAGCGCTGTCCCTAAAACACTTTTCCCGATTGGGGAGCCCGGGGTTTGCCCTGTGGAGTACGTATCCTCAGAATTATGCTCCACTTGGGTGGCTCCTGAAGAATACTCGTACAGCCCAGGGTATTCAGGATCATAAGCCTCGACTGCCGGTGATTGCCTCTGGCGGCTGCGTTCATTGGGTCTATTCTTTCGGGTTCATGGTGGTCCCTCAGCATTCATAAGTCCCAGTCTTGCCCGAAGATGCGGATAAAGAGTCTCCTGCAGTAATTACACTCAATGAGGGGAGAAAACGAAAAAAAGGGTGCATTTGTCGAAGCAGGGGGTCTCATCAATGCGGGGGGAGCATAGCAGGGACAAGATGGTGCACTACAGGTGACTGAGGGTGACAGGTGGTCTAGAGCAGTGGTCTCCAGCAGGGGTCCTTTGTTTACGGGCAGATTAAAGTGAGTAAATTTAAAAACTTTTAATTTTTCAACTAGCGGTTTGAAAATACCATAATCAACATCGACGAATTTTTCCGATTCCGATGATATATTACTTGCCAGAAAGGTTTCAAATTTGAAGGAGTTTAATATCAAGAAACTTTAGCTCAATATTCAATTTAATACTCAATACTTCTCAAATTGTCAACCTTTATAGACAAATTACATGTCGTTGGAATCGGGAGGAAGGGTTGGTCTGCCCAAGCTCGCAGGTACCTGACCAGAAAGTAGGTCATTGGTCAGGCCGGTCGGGGTTCCCTACTTAGTCAAGAGCGTGCCGACCACTGGTTAGAGGCAGGATTGACATGTTTCGCGCTTCTCTGGAGTCCCCGGTGGAGTCCTGTGTCGAGCTCCTCACTGTTTTTGGGGAGTTGTCGTATCACAAATTCACTATCTTTGGAATCACTAGGCGCTATAGCCTCGCGGACACTGACACCCGATCCAAGAGGATCGCTCACGTCTGTAGGGGTCTTAGTGCTGTGGGACTCCTCAATTTGGCATTTGGGGGCACGTCGTCTTAGTGAGCTCACCCCCTCCATGGGAAATCTTCTAAGATACAGGAACACCTGAAATCGAACAGACCAAGGAAATGCGAAAAAGACATACTAAGACCCGAGATAAAAGTAAAAATAAAATAAGTTTGTGAGATTTTTTTCAAAATCCCTGACTTTCCCAGGCCAATAAAATCCTCTGATTTTTCCCTAATTTCCAGGTTTTCCCTGACCTACAGTCACAATGTAAAAATAGTGTGGAATAACTCAGTCAAATTTTAACCAAGTCTAATTAATAAAAACTTAGTACTAGCGAAATTGAATTCTTTTTCAATATATGGTCAGCCCATGAGGAAAATTCAAGGACTTTTCCAGGTATTTCTAGGTAAAAAAAAATTGAGATCTTTTCCAGGCTTCTATGGATTTCCACGACGATAGACACCCTGAATTAAACTGTACAGAATTCTACGTGAATATTATCAACTGGGTTATTATTTAAAATATTTTTATATGAAAATATGTAGTTTGAAAAAATTATATCTTGGCATATATTTTCAGTAAGAAAGACAGCGTTATTTAATTAATCTGTTATTAAATTAATATTATTATTAAACCTTCTCGTTTTCCGACAATGTGTAAAAGTAGGGGTAAATACAGAGTTTTACATCTAGTGCTGCTAAAATTGCTTTCTATGTGAAAGATGTGAAAATTTGTAACAGTTCTTTGAATTGTTTTCCTTCTTTTACAATATTATTCAATCATTCATATCAAACTTATAAATGTTTGTTTTTCTTACTTTTATTGATAAATCTTCATAAATCTGAGATGAATAATTGAATAATATTGTAAGAGAAGGAACACAATTCGAAGAACTATTTCAATTTTTCGCTGATAGGGTTGCGGGTTGAGAGGGGAGAATGTTTTCTCGAGTCCAACTGAAGATGGCTCTGTTGTCGCAGCAAATATCTAGTCAAAAAAATACATGAGAATCGGACCTCCGTGAGCGACCCTGTCGGCTCGGAGTTGTAGTGGAGAGCGTAACATCCGGTTGGCTACCAGCCGAGCAGGCTCGGTCAACTCTGTGGGAAATAAATGGCGATATTCCGCGCCATCTGTGATGAGCCAGAGAACTACAGACGCGTGCATATGTTGGTCTTTATATATGTATATGCCCCTTCCTTACATGTGTTGAATACTAAAATAATTCAACAAAAAAAGAATAATATAGACAAAATGAAGCAAATAAGAAACGAAAAATAGAAAATTAAAGATAATTATCATTCTATTTCCCATTTCACGTTTCTCATTCACTTAATTTTGCCTTTATTTGAAGGACTGCAGTACAGAACTACATAACCAACAAAATCGGAATTTTTCAGGAGACTGAAATAATATTCTGTAAAATCGAAAGCACCATTTAGAGATAAAACAAAACTTTACTCCCGAGCTAAAGTGTTTCTGAATTGAGAACAAAACAGTATGATTAAAAACAATTATCTAGTTCCGAGAAATAGAATATCGAAGTTTACAATCTCAAAGTGACAGGAACCTGAAATTGAAACAGGCTCAGTTGCGGATGACAATAAAAAGTGAAATATAATGTTTAAACAAAAAATAAAAGTTTGCTCCCGAGATATTGAGTTACTGAATTAGAAGAGAGTGTGTTTAATTAGGAAAATTTAACCAATTCCGAGTAAATCCTTCAATAATTTTAAGGTTGAAATTTAATTTAATTTACTTTTTAGAGTCACATGTATTTTGACAGCCACGTGCCACAACAAATAATTTGCCGCGCACGCGCTTTTTACGTCGCCCCACCCGTTGGCGTTGAAAGTTAGCGCCATCTGCGATGGGCCAGAGAACTAATATCGCACCCCTCAATGCCTCTCTGTCCCCGCGCCCATGTCCTAAGAATTCGCCATTTCGCTGTACAGAGTTGACCGAGCCTGCAGCCGAGTATGAGCGTGCCAACACGGGCCTGGTAACGGGACCAACTTGTGATTGGCCGAGATCGTGTCTCGAGCGAGATTGAAACCAGCCTCTGGTCACTCAATGCTTTAAAAATGAAGGACGATAGTCTCCAGTGGCGCCTTATAGCGTTATTTCGGATGTCTGAAATGATAATAATCATCATAATAGTAATTTTAAAATTAACTTAAAAAGTAAATCAAATTACAAGAAACCGAGAAATAACAAATAAAAATACATACTTAATGATTAGAATAATTATTTATGAATTTCTAATTATTTTTCTCTTATTTTTTTAATGAAATTGTGTTTTATATAGAACTGTCAGTAAAATAATAAGAGAATATTTTAAAGTTTAAAGTGGTATTTATTTTAAACTTTCAGCAAGATTTGCCTATCTATAGGAAAATGATGAGATTCTTCTTGACGCGTTGATGGACAATTTGATACATAACATTTCTTTTTGTCACTTAGAATATGTCGAAGTTTCAGGGTTAAATTTTCGATCAAATGAATTTGCTGAAATTTACCGACATAACTGTCAAATTAAAATAATGATATAAAGGACGTAAGGAGGGAAAACCGCAACGCCGTCTAGCGGTGTCTCAGAGCAGGATCAGAATATGATACTTCAACTTTGGCTATCTAGTGACCAGAGGCTGATTGAGACTGTGAGTGCAGTTCCACCGACGAAGCTTCGGCGGCGTGGCGTCGCTTATAAGTGAGTGGCGCAGCGTATCCAGTGGCTTAGAGGTGGAGGGGATACATACGTTGGAAATAAAAGGCTGATACCACTTTCGGACACCTCGCTTACTCCTGTGTATCCACTCCACCTCCAAGGCGCAAGATAGGCCACGCCACTCACATATAAGCGACGCCACGCCGCCGAAGCTTGGTCGGTGGAACTGCACTCTGTGCAACTTTGCCTTCGCCACGTCGTCCCCGTACCTGATGCATCTCCTTTATTAAATCCATGAAAAACGTACATTAGTGAACTTACTGATAGTACATGAATTGAAACGCGTTCGCTGGGGATCGACGTGGGCACAGGAAGGAAAATCTTTGTTTTAATTATTAATTTATTTTCAAATTGTCGCACGCTTGCGGGCGACAAAGTGTAGCGTATAAAATTGCTTATGGGGGTTGAATAGCAAGCATCATTCAAATTGATTTTTTGAATAATTCCAAAAGATTGATCATATACAGAGGATATTGTCTGCTTTCAAAACCAATTTCACTCAAAGTTTTTATGATACTATGGAATATTATTTGCACTCATAAAATCACAGTAAACCCTCGGATATCAACCCGTTGTATATCATTCTGATGATCAAGTTCAGATAAAAATTATCCACTTTTTGCGGATCTAGAGATCCTCAAGGGAGCTAAGGGACACGTGGGCGTCGTTTCTGATTGGTAGCGCTCAACCGGAACACGGAAGTCCTTCTTAGCGCGCACTTTTGAATTGAAATTTATTTTCTTCCTTTTATACACAAATATTGAATAATAAATTGTTGTATAACTGTCTTAAAGTATTAAAAATTCAACTTACGGCATTCCGCATCATTTTTGATAAATAAAAAGATGTTATTGTGATTAAGAAAATTTGAAATCCTAAGGATGTTGGATTCAAATTCTAAAATTTGATTTGGACATTTTACTCAATATATATTAGAACTAAATATCTTCTTCTAACTCTATAATACATTTAAAAAAATAAATATAATTATATAATTATGGCAACGGCCATACCACGCTGGAAACACCAGTTCCCGTTAGATCACTGAAGTTAAGCAGTGTTGGGCGCGGTTAGTACTTGGATGGGTGACCGTCTGATAATACTGCGTTGCTGTTGGCGGCCGTGGGTGTGGTGAGCCCACACTTGTAGTTACTTACTACAAGAAACTATCCACCTAGAAACACTACCCGAATCGGGTAATGTCACGCTTACCCCTAGAGGCTCGCCGAAAGGGAAATAGCTTAATGGTATATATATATATATATATATATATATATATATAAACATATATATATATATAGAGAGAAAACGTATGCAACTCTGTGAATATTCGATGAGTAGGATGTAAAAATTGAATGTTATGATTAGAGTATTTATCCGATCTAACTGTCAGATAAAATTTGTTTGACTGGTTCAAGATTGACAGAAAACAATAACTTTGAGTTGAAATTAGTCGCAACGCGTGCGTTGTTAAGCATATGTTCAAATTTTGTGACGACTTTCGTATTCCAGTTGGCCCTAGTCGAGTGATGGGCGTTCACATGTCCCAACTCTCCCTAGAGGATCTGTATACGGATCCAAAATTAATTTTTTCACAACTTCATCTATATCTGTCGAGCGGCAGTTGTTGTAATTTTTATTGAAAGAGATTAGTGTTTCACAACGAGACGATAATTTCTCGTTCCTCGACTGTTCTCGTTCGGTTTCGCCAGCTTCTCGCTATAAAAATGATCGTCTAACCAACTATTTTTCTCAGTATTGATCGTCTCAAAAAAGCGAGCAATTTCTATCGAGTACCGAAAAGTCTCAGTTTTAAAGCCTAAAATATTTAAAGAGCACGTGCGCGTTATAATAAATATATATATATATAATCTCTTGACCTGTTAAATGTGTATGATTAATAAAAAATAAATTCAAGGACATTACCATTTTGAGGAGGTAATACTTTTGATTTAAAAGTTGGAGTTTCAATTTAAGGGTTTTCATTCTAAAAATGAGAACGTTATAAAGGTTATGCCATTTGAGTTCTTCAATACACTTACACGTAATATATAATAAACTACAACTTTAATCATGATTAGGAAAATGTGTAATTTTGCTGTCTGAATTCCATTCCTGTGAAATATGTGTAATAAATTGTGGAGAGAAATGATGATTTGAACATTAATCTAAATAAACTATTAGTCTAATTTAGTATTTGAATAATCTATTTATAACCATTTCTCTATTTTGCAAATAATTAAAAAATAGGTACTTTCAATTCATTTACGAAACCAAATGCTTATTACTATACCCAAATTCCAAGGAAATCGTCATTCGTGATTTTTTGCGTAACAACGAGTAAATAAGATTCCAAATTTTTCCACCTTGAGATCTGTATTTTTCTTCATATCTGGAAAAACAATTTCAAAATTAATTTACATACCTTCTCCGTAGAGACATAATTAAGGTCGCAATGTATAAAACTGTACGCTGTAAATACATTGTATCCGTAACCTTTTTAATCTCCTTTAAAAACTAACTTTTAAGTTTTCTAATATTTACTTCAAAATTTAAAATAAAAGAAGTTGCTCTTGAAATTATGAAAGAAATTTGAACCTTCTAAGTTCAGAAATATTTCGTTAAACCTACATATAATATTGTTAATTTGTCTAGTTACGGGCACTTGAAGTTTAAGTTTTTTAAATCTTACAACCGATATAGCTCGGATCTTATAATCGAAGTCGCTCGGAATTCTAAGATGATCGTCTATCGGTCAAAGAACGATCGACAGATTGCAGCTTTCAAAACGAGACAAATGAAAATGTCGCTCGTTTCTCGGATCGTGTCGACCGAATGCATCACTATCAATTTTTAAGTGTAATGTTGAATCTTCAACTGGAATAGTTGAATTTTGGTTTAAAAAATTAATTTCGTACTAGAAAAATCAATTTATCAACAAAATGAATCAATTTTCAGCCAAGAAACTTAATTTTCTTCCAAAAGAGACGAATTTTCCACAAAATACATACATTCGTAAGAAATCAAACGAACTTCAATTTGATCAAAAAAGATCAATTTTCAACCAAATTATTTAAATGCACAATTAATTCAGCGCGTCCTATGTTCATAAAGTTCAATAGTTCAAAAAGTTGAGAAAGTTCGTGAAAATATATAAAATTCGGGTAAAGTCAATAAAAGTTAGAGATGCCTTACGATCCATTTACTATGAAAGAAATCTAAAAGTACAATGGTACAGACGTAAATATTCAAAGTTAGACTTGTGAAAATGCATAATTAAAGACTAACAGAGCTACAATAATGTTTGTTTGGTTTGTTTCGCAACTCTGAGCCAACTGACCCTTTCGCAGGGGTTGCGGGTACAAGCGTTTGAAAATGGCAACGCTCTATCTTGAAGATTGAATTTTGAAAGTAATTGAAATTGGAATACCTGCAACGCCGCTGCCTAATGGTCAAGAGACAGATGAAAGTTTTGAGATAATTCTAAAACTAAGGAGCTGCACTGAGGCTATGTTGAAGGCGGTTACCTCGAAGGGTTCACTGAAAACCAATTAGGCCTTTGTCAAACTTGTTCCTCACTGAATCTTTATTATCTAGATTTAAAATAAAAGGACATTTTATGGTTTTGGGAAAAACCCACTTCAAAATTTGAAACCTGGTTGAAGTCTAACACCGTAACGACGGCAGTATTTCAGTTATTCAGAAAATAGAAATATAATTTCAAAATATAATTTCAAAAGTTCAATTTCCCACCAGTTATTGTCAAACTTCGAACCAAATTGTTGAATTTCCTAAGCCAAAAAGGTGAATTTTCTAGAAAACAGTTTCTTTTTCAACCTACAAATATGACTTTTTATCAAAAAAGTTAACTTTCAAACAAATAATTGAATTTTGAACCAAAAAGACAAATTTTCAACCACAACATGGAATTCTCAGCCAAAAAGAATGAATTTCTAACAGAAGTGTTGAATTTTCAACAAAATGATCAACTTTCTTGCTAAATAATACAATTTTTGAACACAAGTGATGACAATAGTTGAATTCTGAACCAAAAGGACGAATTTTCAACGAAAACGTGCAATTTTCGGCCAAAAAGAATGACTTTCTAACAAAATTCTGGAATTTTGAATCAAATAATTAAATTTCTTACCAAATAATACAATTTTTTAACAAAAATGGTGAGTGGTAAATCAAAGATGGTTAAATTTTTAACCAAAGAGATGAATTTTCAACTAGAATGATAAATTTCCCAATGGAATGGTTTAATTGTAGGTTTAAAAAATTAATTTTACACCAATAAAAACAAATATTTTACTCCTGAAATTAAGCCTTTTCGTTCTGAAAAAATACTATGGATATACCTAGTTCCTGGGACCAACAGAGAATGCTCTAGAAAATTTTGAATTTCGAAGTGGAAGAAAAATTAAAATTTTCTATATTGTGCTAATATAAATCTCTATGGCTCTAGACATTATTTTTTGTTATCATCAAACATTATTTCTTTAGATTTACGTAGTTCAAGTTTTCACCGAAACTGAATAATTTGTTGTTAAACAAAATTTAGGAAATGTCTTCGAAAGCTGAGTTTTAAAATTTCAATGTGCATATAGACTTTCACGACTTGAATGTAGCATGCATAAGAATTGACATTCGACAGTTTCTACTCATGAACATTCAGGACAGACAATTGATCTTGAGAATCGGATTATTTTGGTGCGCAATTTTCAGATCAAACAAAAAATCCGAAATCTGTATAAAAGCATTGCACACAAGTTTGATCAAATTGCGGAATGAAATTGATCAACTGGAATTGACTGTTAACAGTTCTAAAAAAATGAGATAAGTAGTTAGACATTACCCAGGTAACACAACCTCTGAAATTTCATGATCCAAAACGAACAGGTTACTAGTTTAAATTACATGATTATAACGTATTGGCGTCTTGGTCAGTGTCTGGCTGTCTTTGACATGTAAAAAGTCAATTTGACAGAAAACCCCTGAATAAAACTAAAGAACCCGTGGATTATTTGAATTATTTTTTCACTCAAAGTTAGATATTATTACTATAACTTTTGGTTAAGGTCAGAAGTCGAAAAATATTGAAAAAAAATGGCATACATACGACAAAAGAATTAAATATTGCAACTTTCTAATGAAATAAGAGTGTAATATTTAGGACCCCTCGTCTAGTTTTTGAATATAAATTCGCAGCTGGAAAAATTGATTCGCAGCAATGAAAATAATTACTTTTAAATTAGTTAACTAAACAAATTGAAAGTTTCGAAGTTCTAATAATAAAAATAAACAAAGCGATAAATAAATATGAAAAAATATGACCTGATAATCAGAGAACGTATTACTGATAGTGACGCTTTCCTGGTCAGGAATGCCAAACCTGGCAACCATCACATCGATTTTGATTAAACTTAGTGAAGTTGTAGTACATTGTAACTAATCTTTCGTGGTCGATGTATTTCCAAAAATTTTGAGAATTCTGGGAGCTACACCATTTTTAAATTTAAGACTGTCTTTTCTTTAAATTGCAATATTTCCGACAATTTTTTGTCGTATTCTAATGAAACTTATAGGTACTTTGCAAAACAAGATGCTGTTTTATGTAAAAAAGATCAGAAAAAAATGGTCTAAATTTTCACTCACAAAAATGAAAACAATTTTTTGATTGGATTTTTGATAGAACACGCTGTGTTTAATTTTTTTATTTAAAAAAAAATCATGTTTCTTGTTTTTTTATGTTTTATTTTTTTTTAAAGTTGATGGATATTCATATGGTTTACGAGTTATAAATATTTACGAAAAAGAGCAACAGTCCAGTCGAATTCTTGTGCCTTGCAGCAGCTAGAAGGACATCAGGCATCAGCATTACATAATGCGACTGGACTGCTGCTCTTTAAATATTCATAACTCGCGAACCAGATGAGTACCCATCAACTTTTTTTCTAAATGAAAGATGAAAAAAAGGAAAAATTTCTTAAACAACAAATAAATATAGCGTATTCTGTCAAAAATCCATTCAAAAAATTCTTTTAATTTTTTTGTTTAAAATAACCGAGCATAATCTAAGATCGTTTAAAAAATGTGTTATTTACATTTAATCATGTGATTTTTTATAAAGTACTGATTTCTGTTACGAAAATCCAACAAAATAAAAAATTGAACAGGAATCATGAATTTAATGACTGAATGATAACAAAAATTGTTTTAAATTGTAAATATTTTTCGAAATTAATGATTTTTGATTAAAATTACCGATTGGGTATACTTCCGAAAAGCGCATACCTTCGATTAATTTAAAACTCCGTATACCTATATTGATGGGCTGGTCACGAATATGATAGTGAAAATAGACGCAAATTCGATTTTAACGGTGAAAACCAAGAAAAACCCATGAAAATCATAGTTTTTTGCGTTCATCTCAGTAAATCATAGCAGTTTTCAAAAAAGCTTTAAACAAAAGTTGTAATAACTCAAATATTATAATAATAATAATAACTCAAAATAAAGTTTTTCGGGGAAACCAATATTTTTCGAGGAAAGTAGGAAAACGTTGGTACAAAGTGTAGAATTGCTTGGAATAGAACTTATGGCACTCCTGTAAATGGTCACCGAATTAATGTAGGTCACATCCCTAAACCTTTTCAACGTCTCGTGTGGGGAGGGGGTTGGCACCCCTCTGACTGGTCCGATAAATAAATAAGGTCACATCCCTACTCCTTTCCAACCTTTCATGGGGGAAAGGCACCCCTGTGAAGGATCACAGAAAAAATTTAGGTCGCAAAAATATTGTAGGTTACATACCTTCCCCTTTTCCAACGTCTCATGGGGGCGGGAAGTCACCCCTGTGATAAGTCGTAGGAATAATGTAGGTCACATCCTTACCCCTTTTCTACGTCTCGTGGGTAAACGCACCCTTGCGTTTGGCCATAAAAACAAATTAGGTCACCTACCTTCCCCTTTCCAACGTCTTGAGTGGGCGGGAAGGATCCCCTGTAAATGGCCACAGAAATAATTTCTGTCACATTATTACCTCTTTCCAACTTCTGACTGCGTGACTGATCGCAGAAATAATGTAGGCTGCATACCTTCCCCTTTTCCAACGTCTCGTGGTGGGAGAGGGCTGGAAGAAAACCCTGTCATTAGTCGCAAAAATAATGTAGATCACATCCTTACCCCTTTTCAATGTCTCGTGGGGAGAAGGCACCCTTGTGACTGGCCATAAAAATAAATTAGGTCACATACCTTCCCCTTATCAACGTCTTGAGGGAGCGGAAAGACACCCCTGTAAATGGCCACAGAAAAAATGTAGGTCATTAGCGACTGTGCTATAAGGTTAATTATAAACTGTAGGGTGTCTGTGGGGTAGTATCCCTAAAATCCAAACTTGTTGAAAGATTCTAAAGCCTTTTTCAAAATAATAATTTTTCTGTTCGAAAATTCCAATTTTCGGTGTAATACGCCAAGCGTAACCTAAAATTGTTCAAAGAATATTATTTTTCTTTGAAATCTGCTGGTAAAATTTATTATTTTATCATTTTGGGTTTCAAAATACGACTTTTAGATGAAATCACACGAAAATAACCGGAAGCTGCTAAAAATCTTAAATATTCTTTAAATGGCATTGGCATTGTGTAATTGATACCTACACCTGTTGTCCACCTAGCTGATGAGCGGCACAAGCATTCGATTGGACTGCTGCTCTTTGAATATTCATAACTCGGGAACCAGATAAGCATCCATACATTTTTTCTGAATGAAAGATAAAGAGCAAGGAATATGATAGTGCAAAAATAAAAAAATAAAAGATAGCGTATTCCATCAAAAATACAATCAAAATTTTTGTTTCATTTTTTTCTATATTTTATATAAAACAGCATCTTGTTTCACAAAAGGGCTATACATTTCATTAGAATCCGAAAAAAAGTCTCAGGAATGTTACAATTTAATGAAAAGTCGGCCAGAAATTTCAAAATGTTGTAGCTCCCAGAATTTTTAAAATTTTCTAAAATTCTTTGGCCAGAAACATTAGCCATAAAGTACTACAACTTTACTTAGTTCAATAAAAATTGACAAAATGGCTGCTAGGTTTGATATTTCTGATATCGATAGCATCAGGAATATCATAAGTGATGCTTTTTTTTAAATAACTTGTCTCCTGTGATGTGAGATAAATGTCACTAATGATATTTTGCATCAGCTTTCTTCTCCGATTATGGCGTGGTTGTCAGATGCGGTGTTACCAGGGTAGCCAACAAAGAACTTCCCTATGGACGGAAGTTTCTACTTCTCATCTATTTGTTTGCCTCTCAAGTCTTACAAAGTGAGATAGAGTGCTTCTGACGCGTATTAAAGTACACAAGTGATCTGGTTTACCATCTCAGAACTTTCGCGACATCCAAAGTGCACGTACTCAAAACACCATAACTTATCGATTTGTATATGAATGAGCTAAAGTTATATAACGTCTCAGCACGCGCACATACACCTTTCAACGTGCTTAAACACACGCGACCGACTCACCACATGTAGCCAACCATTCGTGCGGAAAGTAATACCGCGTGTCAGGTTATACGCGAAAGCGGTTTACCTCTGGATGTAAATCGCGGAAGAAATTCCGGGGAATTCCCGAGAAGCCGAGAAGTTGGGCCAAGGTAGTCCAGAGTGCAGACACAGGCTGCGTGTTTCCGTCATCCTGGAGGAAAATTGCGGCTGTTTATTTGAGCCAACCGACAGAAATTCCATTTCACCCCCTACCCTTTCCAAGTCCTCGTGACTCTTATTTATTTCCTTAGTGGAATTCTCTTCTTTCCAAATTTTCCAAGCACTGGCAATCATTTCTCTACATGTGTCACATTCATACGAATCTTATATCACAACAAAATCTCATTAACAGAATAATGTACTTGAAATTGATTAGCATCGTTCTTAACCCTAGATTGATAATGCGGGGTACTATGACACAACAATGGAGATTACGGTTACGTTTCTGGGTCTTTTAGCGGTTCCTCTTGGCTCGGGTCCCTACCCATTTTGAATGTTTGAATATTGACTTCAGATACGTAATCAGTGATAAAGAAAATCCCGAAACCCATTTTCAAGCCACGAAACCGATTTTTTCAGTTCTTGTTCGCAATATTATATCTGCGAGTTTGAATTTTGGAATTTTGACTTCATATTCGTAATCAGCGACCCAAAAAGCCCACGACAACCCATTTTGAAGCTACGGGACTGATTTTTTAATTTTTTAACCATCATCTTGGATCTGCTATTTTGAATTTTTGAATTTTGACATTAGATTCGTTTAGCTACGCGCTCAGATACATTTGCCTGACGCTTTAAATTGGGTTCCTCTAGGTTTTCGCACTTCGTGTACTCGCTATTGCACGCTTCGCGGGCTGATACTCTCCTAATAAGCTTCATCGTTATGACGTGTTTTTGGTTTAAATATATCAGTCTTACATAAAAAGAAGAACTAATTTACTTAAGGTTCTATCGAACTTAAGGAACACATTCTCATCAAGACAGTCGCGCTTCGCGCTCGATATTTGGTTCAATAATCATGTAAACCTCGCGCTCCACGCTCGTTTCTGTTCATCGTATAACAGAAACCCAAAAGTTTTAGCGCGCTTACGGCGCGCGATTTGGTCGTCTCGCTTCGCAACGACGATATGTTATGTTCTACGTTCTTCAGATAAAAATGACTAGATTTGTATTTGATTTAAAATGAAGAAGGAAATTCCTTTACTTCAACGTATATTTCCGTATCTTTCAAATAAATCATACAATCAGAAAGATTTTATCCAACTATCTGAATGAGAATGTAACATGCGATCAATGTATATGTACAAACAAAATTCTATTATATTAAATATTATATGAACTTTGCAGAATAATTAAAAAATTCATTATATTAAATTCCTTACTTCGGTCCGGGACTGCTTATTCAGATACTGCAAAATAAAGTATAAATTTTGTCCATTAAGATGATTTTATCATTTACTCCTTATTTTGCACTAATGTTTATTCGCAGCTACCCTGAGAAATGCATTATTTCAATAAATATATATTATTGTGAGTAATAATATGAATTAATATTGAAATTTACGTATTTGTATCAATTAGTTATTTGCAATTGTAAAAAAGTATAAATACACAATTTAAAAAAATAATACTTTACACATACATTTTTCAAATTTTGAAAAAAATGGTCACAAAAATTTTCAAAATGCGCTCACTTTTTGAATTTTTATCCAAAATGACTGGCTAACGAACTTGACCTTTAGTTTAGGAGACTCAAAGAGTATACCAAAGGCCAATCCAATCGGTCAATTTTTTCGAAAGTTATCGTGCTCACAGACAGGCCTACAGACAGACGTATTCGTAAAAACGTGTTTTTTGGGTTCAGGGGGTCTCAAAATGTGGACATTTGACAAAAACCGGGGCGGTCAAATTTTACACAAATCTAATACCTTCTCTGGATGAGAATGTAAAAAAACATATTACTAATCTATGGTTAATTATACTAGGATTCATGCTTCCTTAATTGTCAGGTGAGAACTTATCGCCAAAATTTGTGAATACTTTGAATAAATTGTATACAAGTATAGTTTTGGCTTATTTCTAGCCACAGGAGAAGACAGCTTTGCTAAGGAAATCTCATGACAAGGACTGTAACAATATTCATTCTTATAAAACAACAAATCAATTTTGATGGCGAACCGATTTCACACAATATCAGGACGTCTGACCCTGATATTGTCACGGAATTATTTGCAGCTGAAATATTTTGTTTTCCAAGACAAAATACGAGACGTGTAGTTCTTTTTCCTCACCAAAAAAATGTTTTCACGAATTCACGGCTGCTTGAATATTTAGGTGAATTATGCAAAAATGAACGGAAACTTTCTTTAAAGAGTTGTTTTGAAAATTATCAAAATAATGCAGATTTTTTGACAAAACTAGGAACTGAAGTTTCGTAAAAAATTCACCTTTCATTCTTTTCTTCATTTTTGTTAGATTTATAGTAATATGAGGGAGATATCCTGTGAGTTTCGTGCTGGCTAAACTATTCCTTCATAGAGGAAAACTTAATTCTTATAATATAAAGCAAATTGCTCAAAATATGAATTCTTTTGTTTCCTCATAAAAGACACTTTTTAATTGTAACAATTTAAAAAAAAATGTAATTTGTTTAATTGAACGTTCTAATTTTCCGTGTGTGGATCTTACACTTTTTTGTGAACACGATAACATGAAGACACTTGCAGATAAATTGATCTAATTTGGAGGGCTTATGTGCATCACGAATATATCTTAAAACTGACAGAAGAATTGATAAAAATGATTATTACCTCTTTTTGAGCATTTCATGATATTTCACAAATGGATTTTTTATAGTAGAACGTTTTTCATTAACATAGCTCAAGCTTGAAACAAGAACATAAAATATTCCTTGATTCGAGATGAATGGATTTACTTATAATATTGTAGATTATAAATCCCACAATATTAATAGATTTTATTAAAGGGTAAGAAAGTTATGCTCGTTTATATTATTTGAAAAAATCGATTTTGATATCAAAGATTTTTAAATTTACATAATTTCTAGTTTGTGCAAGAATAGATACTACTTATTGATTCGAAACGAATCGATTGACCTATAATATTTACACATTTTATTAAAGAGTGAGGAAGAAATCACAAGAACAAACAGCCAGTTAAAAGAATTGTAGAACTTTATTTGACATTAAGAAACCTTAAAAACACTTTGTTTTTAACGGAATGGATTTTATTAATGAATTTTATTTATAATTTCTTAAATAATAATAACAATTTTCTGAAAGAGTTAGGAAGTTATAGACATTCATAATATTCAAAAAATTGGTTCTTTATACTTAAATTTTTTTCACTAAGTTAATTCAAAATTGTTGCAAGAGCGGAAAACATTTTTTGATTCCAAACAAATCGATTGACCTATGATATTACTACATTACATTGAAGAGTCAGGAAGTTATGGTCATTTATATAATTTGAAAAATCTGCTTTAAATAGAAATTTTTTTTTCATTAACATAATTCAAAGCTCATGCAAGAATACAAAAGGCATTTTTGCATGATTGCATGATTCAAAACAATTTTATTGACCTATTTATATGACATAATTGAGGGGAGAAAAAATCCCGAAATTTCAAATTACCGAAAAAATAAAATTACAGAAAATATTTAGGAATAAAATTGAAATATTCCGAACGTAAAAATAAATTAAGAAATTTTGAAACCATAAATTTCGATTTCACGAAATTGCTAATTATTGGAATTTCCTAAATTTCGAAGAATTAGCAATTTCAAATTCCCAAATATTTCAAATTCAAAAAGAATAGGTATTCAAATTTTATATTTTTCATCGTTAGAATAATATTTTATTTTATATCGCGCATACTGCTTCAAAATTTTAAACTATGCACTGATCCCTGTGGAATAAAACATTATTTCAACCAATAAAAGTAATGAATATAATTTTTTTAGTGAGTTAGAATTTGCTTACTTTGAGAATTTATTAATTTTTGACATTTTATAATTTTGAAAATTTGTATTCTAAATTTTCTGTAATTATGCAATTTCGGCCGCAGGGTAATAAAAATAACAGAAGACAAGATATGGGAAGTCCAAAGTGCATTTATGCCAGGAAGATTATGTACGGATTAAATATTTAGTTAAAGACAGATCACAGAAAATAGTTTGAGAGTAGAAAAGAAAGTTTGTTGTGCGTTTGTTGACCTAGGAAAAGCATTTGACAAGGTGGATAGAAGTAAACTTTGGGAAGTCCTGAAAGTGTATGGAGTCATTGGATGGCTTCTACAAGCAATACAAACAATATATGCTGGTAGAAAAGTGAGTGTAAAGGTTAATGGGAAACTAAGTGACTGGTTCGATATTATGCAGAGTGTTAGACAAGGATGCGGCATGTCCTCATCGCTATTTACTACATTCATGGACAAGTGTGTGAGAATGGCCCTCTTCGACGAAGAAGGTTTAGATCTCGAAACAGTAAGGGTACGTGGGTTAGCGTTCGCAGATGATAAGGTTGTTATGACAGAATCAATCGAAGACTGGCAAAGAATGTTGCACAAACTGAACACAAGCATGAGGAACATAGGCCTCAAAATTAACGTAAATAAAACAAAAATTATGGTGTTTGAAGGAAAAGGTGAGAAAACAATGTGCAACATTGTCCTGAATGATGAGAGAATAGAACAAGTTGATAAGTACGTATATCTGGGTAGCCTATTCACTAGTGATGGAAATATAGATGGGGAGTTAGATAGGCGCATAAAAGAGAGGAAGAAGGTTATCGGTAAAGCAGGGTCCATTATCAGGAGTAAAAATATATGAAATAAAAAGCTAAAATGGAAATAAATAATTCTATATTTGTACCCACTGTGCTATACGGTAGCGAGACATGGACCTGACAAGACAAGGATAAGAGTAAAATTAACGCGATTGGCATGAAGTCTCTGCGCACAATATACGGGAAAACACTGATGGACAAAGTGAGAAACGAGATAATCCCTAAAAAATGTGGTACAGAAGAAACACTAGTTGACATATGGAAAAGAAATCAGTTGAGATGGTTCGGACATGTTGAAAGAATGAAAGATGAACGACTGACGAAGGAAGTGTATAAAGGTGAAGTAAATGGCAGCATGCCCAGAGGCCGACCGCGGAAAGAATGATTAGAATGTGTGAATGAGACCTTAATGCGACGAGACATAAGCAGCCATAGAAATACGAGAGCTTGCATGAAAAAATGCATGGACGTGAAGGAAGCTAGAGAAGTATGCCAGGATAGAAAAGTGTAGCGACAAATAGTTTTTAAAAAGGATGTCAGTAGAGTGAATGAAGCCTGAAATAAAAGACCTTGGATACTAATGGGCCCGAGCGGGGAACCTCAAATGACGACCTTGTGAGGCTCTTCACTTGTGGTGTTCGCTAGAGAGATTGATCAACAACCTGGATCAGAGCAATCTTGCGGAACAAATGTCTTATTTAAATAAATAACACGAGAATTCTAGATCAATCTAAAAAAAATATATACCTCCTTCCTCATATTACTCCTTGCCTCACCGAGCAAGTCACACCTACCCCGGAAGGGAAATGGCCTAACGGTATAATAATAATAAAAATAATAATTTCGGTATTTTCCAACATGAGGAATTCTAATTTTTCAGCAAAACCATGTCATTCCGATTAAAAATTTTGGAGAATTATGATGGATTTATCACAACTAATTTACAAGATTCGTAAAAAGATAATTTTAGGAAAATTCAGTAACAAATTTCGTAATTTTCAGTTACAGTTACGGAACTTCCTGCTACATTGTATCTAAGAATCTTTAAACTTGCAACCAAAAATTTTACGTTTTGAGTAACGGAACTTTTATGCCCTTTAATGTAACAGACAATTACGAAACTTTTTTCGTAACTTCGCGGTTTCGGAATTTACTAGTTTTGCCTTTTATGTTTTTTCTGCTTCTTTTCCTCCGAATACTCTGTTACTGTTACTGAGTAAAGTAAGAAGTGAAATTATCACACAAAAAATAAAACCAAGAATGTTTAAAAAGAGCACTGATATTTAAAAAAAATTAATTTATATTATAAAAAAGGCTGTGTCTAGCCGTCCCGAAAAATTGAGGGAGTTGGAAAAGGGGATGGACTATAGACGTCCCATAAATTCGGGACGGCTAGCCAAGCTAATGAAAAATATTTTACTGCTCTTCCCGAATTTCGGGACGACGAGACATTTCGTATAAAAAACAAGTTTTTTTATATTAAGGAATAGTTTAGCGAGGACGAATTCACATGATATCTCCCTCATATTACTATGAATTACAAAAAATAAATCAATTGTGAACTTTTTCAGAAAATGCACTTTTTAGTTCCTTCGGGGAATTTTAAAGAGAGTAGATTTTACTACGTGCTTTCGCTAAATTATTAGATTATGTAAATTTGTTTCCAAAGCACAACTGTTTAAAGAAATTTTTTATTATTTTTTTCGTCATTTACCTACATATACAAGTAGCCCTAAGTAACTGAAAATCTTTTTTATTGAATAACAAAAAAATACTTGTCACATATTTGCCCTTGGGAAACAACAGTGTCAGGCTTCGATTTCATATGAAATCGGTCAACGATTACTTACAGTGTTATAGTGGTATGGTTTATGATACAGAACCAGCATAATAATGTAAAATTGTTTTCGAAATCACGATTGTTATCGGCTTCATTGTTTTCGAAACTGCTTTTGCGATCACAATGACCGTTCTCGATATCGGGATTGTATTAGCTTTTACCGCATTTGGCAACATTTCCGCGATCACCATAGAGATTTGATTGGAAATCTTTAAAGTTCAAGTTCACGTATATCCATTTCCATCGATAGAATACACAGATTATATTATATTCCATCAATTGGCGAAAGATTATTTCATTTGATCACTATTCTGTTCCTTTTTCCAATTTCCGGTAACTTCTACTCTAATCAGTTCTAAACGCAATCCATTTTTAACCTATGCTTCTTTTCCAGCGGTTATTTTTCCCTGCACTTATGTCGAAAAATGGTCTCTGTAGCAAGTGTCATTTACCAGGCTTTTCTGTTAGACTTCTTGTGACATGGATACATGCAAATTAATTTTTATTGACTTCACTCATATTGTCTTACTATTATTTGTATTGTCTGGACAAATAGAGGTAAACGTTTATTTTTTAGCCTGCTGGCCTTAAAAAATTGACTTCCTTACACTTCCATTTTTTACAGAATTTTCTTACAACTAACCCTTAAA
>CAKNYM010050915.1:0-12123 GCA_932195095.1 Andricus curvator
TGAGGTGACAACGTATAGTGTATACATATATATATATATATATATATGTGTGTGTGTGTGTGTTTGTATAACGGTCATTATGGGGACCTCAATTCGAAATTATATATAGTATTGGAAATGACGTAGGACAGTCCCAGTATACCATCACAGTTTGAATTTTTGAAGAAAAATAATAATTATTATTATATATATATATATATATATATATATATATATATATATATATTAAACTTACAATTTAATATAGCATGATGTGTTATTCTTTGGTCTATAAATGATCAAAATCCCTATTTGTTTATCGCAGGCTTCACAGTCTTTTTCCTAATCCCCTCTTTTTCTCGTTTTTCCGCTTAAATGTGAACTTAGTTAATAGAAACCAATGAGAAAATCTTAATTATTTTTGCTTAAAAGTTGATTGTTTTCAGTAGAAAAGTCCACTAATAAATTTTTGGTTATGAATTCTTATATCCTTTTTTGGTATGAAAGTGAATTATTTTGTCGAAGATTTAACAATTTTGTTCAAAAGTCACACTTCTTGGTTGAAAATTCAACTGTTTTGTTGAGAATTCGTCTTTTTGGCTAAAAAATTCAACAATTCAATTGCAATTTTTTTTCTGTCTTGACTTATAAATATGTTTTGGTTGAAAATTTAATTATTTTGTTGAACATTCATGTTTTTGGTTTGAAAATTAATCTCTTTCTGTAAAAATTTGATATTTTGTGGTTAAAAATGCAAGTGTTTGTTTAAAAATTAATCTGTTTCGATTGAAAATTAACCTTTTTGTTAAAAATTTGTGTTGTACAAAATTCGTATTTTTGGCTTAAAAATTCAATAATTCAGTAGAAAATTCAACTATTTGGTTAAAAATTTATGTATTCTGTTGAAAATTCGTCTGTTTTGATAAAAAATCAATTTTTTTTGTTAAAAATTCATTTTTTTAACTGAAAATTTAACTATTTTGTTGAAAACTCAACTCATTGGTTAAAAATTTACTTTTTTGTTGATAATTCAACTGTTTTTTAGGAAATTCACCATTTCGGCTTCAAATTCAAGAATTTGGTATTTTGTTGAAAATTCTTTTCTGGTTTGTAAAACCCAACTGTTGTTTATTTTAAATTAAAACTTACTTCATAAAGTATCAACTATTACATGTTTCGTTTGAAAATTCATCTTTTTAGTTTGAAAATTCAATTCCATGGTTGAAAGTTGAACTACTTTCTTAAAAGTTTATTTTTTTCTTGAAGATTTATAACTTTAGTTGGAAATTCGTATTTTTAAAATAAAAAGTAATTTTTTCAATTAAAAATTCAATTGTATTGTTGAAAATTCGTTTTTTCGAATTCAAAAATAATTCTCTGAAATGAAAATTTAACTATTACATTTTTGGTTAAAATTGATCTTTTTAGTATAAAATGCGATTATTTAGTTAGAAAATTTTGGAACGAAACAAATATAAACTGAAATTTATTGAAATAAAATTTGGACTAACATCACATTCATTGTTCAAACTATTTAGTTGAAAATGTATGGGATTTTTTGGAAAATTCGTCTTTTCAATAGAAAATGAATCTTTATGGTTGAACATTCAACTACTTGGTTACAAATTTATGTATTTTGTTGAAAATTCGTCTTTTCTGGTAGAAAATTAATATTCTTGGTTGAAAATTCAACTATTTGATTAAAAACATATGTATTTTGTTAGGAATTCATCTTCTTAAAATAAGCTATTATTTAATAAATATACCCATTATTATTCTATTTCTCACCTTGAATTACAAATTGCGTAATTTGTGATATGGATGTTTGTTAACTTGCATTAATCATTACCTCACTAAGTGAAAAGTGGACAAAAAGTTTAAAGTTCAGAAAAAACCACAACTTTTTAGAACTTATCTAAGATAAGATGATTATAAACAATGATAAATTGTTTGAACAACTATTTTTGCTAACTTGCATTATTTATTACTTCACTACGTAAAAAGTGGTCAAAAGTTAAACATTTCAGAAAGAAACACAAGTTTCTAGCATTATTCCAATTGAATAGTATTAAAAATAATAATAAATTCTTCAAACAAATAATTTTATTAACTCAAATTAATTCTTTACATCACTCTAATTGAAAATTGGACAAAAAGTGTAAAATTAAAAAATACTGCAGTTGAATTGATTTATGTCAATATCTGATTATCAGTATAAAGTAGTATTTTATCTATTATATTATAAAACATACTCATTGGGGGTGATATTTATCAAATAATATTTTATTCATATTATATGGTTGATTGTGAAGATGAATGTTGAGTTTCAACTCGATTCAGCTAAAATTGACGATTCTGAATGAAATTTACAAAAATGTCTTTTTTATTATGGGAAATACCTGTTAAACTTAATGGGGCTTGCGCCGCCTCTAAATAAAAAATATAAAAAATGGATTTATTTTGTGTGGATTCGAACAAATTTCCTGGCGCTATGCATGAAAATTCGAGAGAAAAAATTTTGGTTCACCCCACTCTACATGCCAAAGTTAGGATCACTGGGCAAAGATATTTGGGAATATAAGGAATATCAAGAATATTTGTGAATATAAAGAATATCAAGAATATCTGGGAATATTGAAAGAATATATGGGAATATTTCGTGAGTGTACCAGGAATTACGGAGTGGTCGACCCCTCGATGAAAAGTCTCGAAACCGTTTTAGTTGTCTTTAGATATAGAGAACGCGTTTTGGAAAAAAACTTCCTGTTTATGATTAAAAACAAATCTTTTTATCTTGGCAGATTCTGAAGCACAGAATCGACGTCAGAGTCAAGGAAGAAAAAACAGGTATCATATATCAGATAACTAATTAGAGTAAAGTAACATTTGCGCAGCTTGTTTTTCTAACCCACTTTTCGCGCCTCATCGTTCGACATAAATCATTCTTTCATTGCTATATATTTTGCATGTAACTTTATTTCCGAATCCCTCATCATCCGAATCAACAGTTTTTTCACAAACTGCGAATGAACGGCAAGTCCAGAGTCAAGGCATGTGTGGGCACGAGTTGTAGGTTTTGTGCATACTGCAGACTGCATTCCAATTTCTTCATTTTCAGTTTCAAGAGACTTCATATTCACTACTTCCTTCTTCATTCCGATTCCCTACCGATTCTAAAATTTTTTCGAGATCTTCTGTCTCCAGTGACCCTTTGGATACATGCGGTATTGTTGAGTCGGATAAGCCAATTCGTTTAGGAGTTCCAAACATAGCTTCATATGGACTTCGTTTGATGCCTGTATAGTAGCCTCGGTTTTTTTTCTTTGAATAAATCGAAGAGCTTGTGACCATTTTTCAGTATTTTCTCTGCCATCCAAGATATTAGCATATCTGTGACGTCTTGATTTGATCGTTCTACAGAACCTTGACTCTGAAAATGACACTGCTTACCATGAACAATTTTTAAACCATCCCACATCTCTGTTAGATTCTTAATAATGTTAGTATGGAAATATGTACATCACCCTTCATATTTAGTTTGAATAAGATTTTTTTTGTTGATCACTGGGGTTAATAATAATGAATGAGAATCCACAATTGTTTTGCGACGTTTCGTCAGCTTGGTTTGCTGACCTCTTTAGGCTAAAATTTTATTAAACACCACCAAGATATAAAACCAGTACAATTTTTTTTAATTCATTTTCAAAAATTAAAAACAAATAACCTTATAAGTATAAATTGGAAAATTTACATTGGTAGTAGTTTTGAATCGTTTTAGAAGTCATTTGTTGTTCATTTCATAAACTTATTCGATATGATGGAAAAAACTTAGTGTGTTTTGTCGTTTAAAGTCCACGTTAGATCCAGGACTTGTATTATTGGTATGGAAATATGTATCACCTTCCATATTTATTTTGAATAAGATTTTTGTTGTTGATCACTGGGGTTAATAATAATGAATAAAAATCGACAATTGTTTTGTGACGTGTCGTCAGCTTGGTTTGCTGACCTCTTTAGGCTTAAATCTTATTAAACACCACCAAGATATAAAAAGAGTACAAACAATTTTTTTTTTTTAAATTCATTTTAAAAAATTAAAAACAAATCACCTTGTAATTATAAATTAGAAAATTTACATTGGTAGTAGTTGTAAATCGTTTTAGAAGTAATCAAGAAAAAAAATCCTGTTCAAACTAAATATGGAAGGTGATACATATTTCCATCATATCGAACAAGTTTATGGAATGGACAACAAATTACTTCTTAAACGATTTACAACTACTACCAATCTATATTTTCTAATTTATACTCATAAGGTAATTTGTTTTTAATTTATTATAATGAATTAAAAAAAAAAATTTGTACTGGTTTTATATCTTGGTGGTCTTTAGTAAAATGTTAGCATGAAAAGGCCAGCAAACCAAGCTTACAAAACGTCGCAAAACAATTGTGGATTTTGATCAATCATTATTAACCCCAGTGATCAACAGAAAAAAAATCTTATTCAAAAAAATCTCAATAATGTTATTTGCAAATTCTCGCCCATCATTACTCTGAAGAATACATCGAGCCCCGAACATGCAGAATCGATCAGATTGTATGAGACCTCTTCAGCAGTTTTTATTTTCAGAGGTCGTAAAAGAGTATACTTTGTAAGGTGATTTTTGTAATTTAAGATTAATTTGAAATCTCTATCAGCTTAAGACTGCATGTCAATTAGATCTACTTGGCACCTTGAATTCATTACATTTAAAATAATTGGTTTCACAACCTGCCCTTTTCTAGATACTTTCCTTTTTAACTGACATTGTTTACACAGTGATCTGGGTGAATCGGGTACTATTAACACCAAGAAAAATCATCTTACTGCTAGTAAGATATAAAACTCGATGCACACAGAAACCAAATTTATAAAAAATTAAAGTATATACCTCTGATTCTTTTATGTCCAACATCGACGTGGGGCTTTTTCTAAAATTTCAAAGAGATATTCGACTCTGCAGTAATATATTCAAGTTGATGAATTGGTCAGTGAATAAGTCTGAAATCACTGATGAATTAGTGAAATAGCTAACTGCTATTTCAATCAGTGATTTTTTCATTGATTCATATACAGTCGAAACTCCATAATTCGAACACCCATAATTCGAATTCCTCCATAATTCGAACATTTTCTCCGGTCCCTTGACGTTCCTATACAGAAAACCAGATGCAGATAATTCGAACACCTCCATGATTCGAACTTTTCAGCCGGTCCCTTGCTGTTCGAATTATGGAGGTTCGACTGTATAGGTAATTTTGTCAAATTGAAGGTAAACTTGAAGTCCCAGTAATATAACACTAACTCAGAAACTCGTGCTGATTTTTTCTTTAATTTAATAAATACTTATTATCATCCTCTACAAATTGGTCAGTTCTTTCTTTCATTCCTGTTCCTATTTACTCTTATTTATCATAAGAACACCTCAAACGTCATTATCGTACGGCGTCCCAACCTCACTTTGCACAAGGATAAACTGATTTTCTCCTTTCTTCTAAAAAGTAAGCTGAAAACGCTTGACGTATCAAGTTTGTAAACTTTAGATGAACCTAAATTTAATTTATGCACATTTTTCAATACAAATACATAATATTGTATAAACCTTCAAGTCTTTCCCTCAATTTGTGTCATTTCAGACGTCATTATCGTACGTCTTTTTTTCTAGTCAAATATTGTAGTGACAGTTTAGTAATAAATACAGAAACATTAGGCGTATTGTTTAATACAAGATTCTATAAAATTAAGCTAAAAATATTAACTCTTCTTATTGTGAATCCGACATTAAAACTGGAAAGTGCATTTTGACATCAAAAACGTCATTCCCGTACGTGCGTTAAAAACCAGTCACCGAGTGAAAAAAAAATAAAATAAAAACCATTCCGCTACTTGCTCAGCGGTGTTTCCTTATATAAGCAGGTGACATTTTATGAATCAAATCTGTTATTTTTTATAAATATCAAAAAAGGCTAAACTTCGTCACTTTTCTCGCATCATTTCCGTACGGTACCATAGAAGAGCGTATGACTGCTTATATGCGCGTGGATCAGGTAGGCCAATTTGTTTACTGTTTCCTAACCTCTATTTATAAATATGCGGATCTCAAGAAGTCAGCTAAATAACTCAATTAGAAAGGAAGAGATGTGCTGGAAATTATATTACAGCACAGGTAGGTAGATTTTTTATTACAGCCAAAAGGTTCTGAGATTCTATTATAAAAAATTGAGAAAATAAGTCATTTGATGTAGTTTGCCTTACACCTGTTGAATTGTCATGAGTTCAATTTTGATAAAAATGGATGCATAATTAATTACTCAGTTTCTTAGTTAGTATGTGACACGATATAATAAATAGATTTTAATACATTTGAAAGATTTCATGATAAATCATGTAAATAGTTTTAGTGAATGTTGAATGTTTAATTGTACTACAGTCACGTTGTTTCCATTTGCTTAATTTAAAACGTGTTTATTGAAATAAAAAATAATAGCAACAATTAGACTATTAATTTATTATGTCACCTTACTTATATTCGAAAAAATCATCTGCAATAGTTAAATATTTAATTTTTCCTAAATTAAATATTTACATATTAAATTACGTTACAGTATTCGCTTTTGAACTTTTTAAAAGCTCGCGCTCTCCTTCATCAAACTCCTAACCTAAAATCCACCTTCCGTATTCCATATACGAATTTCATTATTATTTCTTATTTTCAAAACTGTCCCTTTTAGATTGTCAATTTTTAGATGTGATAAGATCAATTTCCGTTATGAAATATTCAATTCCTAATAATAATGTAATTGGCACTATAGGTGCTAAAATTTGCCTATGATTTGACAATTACCCATATGTAAAGAGAATAATGAAATTGTCGACAGATTCTTCTTCTGCAATACTTTTGTCAAACTGCTCTTTCGAAAATCAGACCTTACCATTATTATAAAAGGATGAGTTTGACGGTCTTTTAAAAAAGCCCTATTATTCACTTGCATTTTTACTTTGCATTTGCGCAATTGACGCGATTACTCCATTACGCGTCCTCCAGAAGAAAGAAAGCAACAGTGAGCAGCACGAACGACTGAGGGCGCTGGCATTGTTTCACGCCACGCTCTAATTGGCCAACATGAGATCATGAAAAAGCGCGGGTAATTTTAAAATTGATGAAAACCCAAGCGGAGGAAATAGATATAATACACTGACATTTTAAGAGAGATTTTAAAGATTTCAACGGGTCTCGTAAGATTTTTAAATATTTCACGGAATTTCAAGCATTTAAGCCGACTTTTGAAGATTTTAAGGGAATTTCACGGATTTTAAAAGAGAACAAGAAATTTTTTAGAGATAATGAAAGAAATCACAGGAGTTTGAAGGGTTTCATGTGATACTGAAGTATATTCACAAATGTTGAAGAATATCATTGGATTTTAATTTGCTTATTGTATTTTGTGATTGACACACCGTATGTCAAATATTCATAGGAAAATGTGAAAGAAGTGCGATCAAATTATTATTTTTCTTAAAAATAAGGCCTTAAAACGGAACCTCTGAATTATATCTGATTTTCAATTTTTTTTAATATTCTTCATAAAATGAATTACCCTAATATATATAGTTGTAATGGAACATGAAATATAATAGTTGTTACAGAAATTAAGTCCACGTACTACATAATCTGTCGTTTGAATTTAAATCTAGCCCATGTATAAATACGTGAATGGCTACAAAAGACATTATTTCGCTCCACACCTGCGCTTGTCGATTTAAAATCCATAAATCATCTACCTCATGTGCGTATGCTCCCTCGAGACAAAATAATTAAAAATATTATCGACTTTCTCTTCCTTAAGGAAAAAGGAGTGGTTTATACAACCAATGTTGCGTGTAAATATTGTCCTGTATTTATTTCACAGATGAGATTTTTGGGGATCGAAATTTACGAGCTTTTAAGAAAAAGTGTGTCAACTGAAAAATTTAATAAAGTCCAATTATTTTTTCTTAAATTCCGAAAGATTTTAAAGAATTTCGTGGGATTTAGAAGATTTTAGGACATTGAAAAAGATTCAAAGGGATTTCAGAGTATTTTAATTTATTAATCAATTTTTTAATAATTTTTTTTTCAACGGATTTTATAATATTTTAATATAGATTTAGCAGTATATTATTTACATGCGATACTTATTTATTTATTTAACACTATCGCTTGCTTGCGTTACATAAAAGAATTTATTTACCAAAATTGAGAGATTACAAAGAATTTCAAAAATTTTTAAATGTTCAAACATTTTAAATAGATGTCAAGAATTTTGAAGGTTTTTAAGAGATTTTAAAGATTATATGGTATTTTAAACGATTTTCCGGAATTTTCAAGTGCTTAAAAAAATTTCAAGTTATTTTGAAAGATTTCAAAGAATTTAAAATATTTTAGGGTATTTTCAAGAATTCTAAGAAATTATCGAGATTAAAAAAAATTGAAGGACTGTTCCAGGAGTCTTAATGATTTTGAGAAATTCAAAAAGTTTGCATGCGGTTTTAAAGAATTTCCTAGAATTTTGGAAAATTTCGAAAAAGTTTATAGGACCTATAAGGTTTTAGGACATTTTAGAAGATTCCAAGGGAATTTTAAAGGAATTTTCAAGGAATTTAACGGAATTAATAAGATTTAAATTATTTGAAAGGATTTTAAAAGGTATCAATATATTTCAATAAATTTTCCAAGATTTGAGGAAATATTTTTTTGTTTGAGTAAATGTCATAAGATTAGAGGAATTTTAATAGAATTTCCAAGATTTAAAAGCTCTCAAGGTATTTCAATAAATTTTCCAAGATTTGAGGAAATATTTTTTTATTTAAGGAAATGTCATAAGAATAAAGAAATTTTGATAGAATTTCCGAGATTTAAAGGGTTTTTAATTTTTTGTAAATTTTGAGGACTACATTTTTGTAATAAATATAAGAAGAGTCATACATTATTTTTACATACTGAAATTAAAAAACTGGAAACCTCCAAAACTGATTAAGTTTAAATTAAATGCCCGTAAAAATTTAAAAATTCTAAAAAAGCTTTGAGAACTGTACATTTGAAATTATATACTTTAACACGTATTTCCCATTAAAAAAAAATAAGTATTTGTAAATTTTATTCAGAATCGTCAATATCAGGTTAATCTAGTTGAATCTCAACATTTCTATTCACTCATAGCCATAGAATACGAACAAAATATTACTTTTTAAATATCACCCCCATAAATCTGTTTGATGATGTCCCAAAAAAACCCCATAAGTGAAATTTTCCACTTTTTGTCAACTTTTCACTTAGAGCGAGGTAATAATTGATGCAATTTAACAGATATATAATTGTTCAAACTAATTATTATTGTTTATAACTATCTTCTCTTAGAGCAATGTTAAAGAAACCACTTCAAGAAAAATTTACATTTAATATGATCCATATAGAAAGTTTGAAGAATATTTCAAATATCTGTTTTATTTCAAAATATATTCACAAACAAGAAAAACATTGTTACAAAACTGATTCTCTCTAATGTTTATTTATTATTTGTTCATATCTAAAAAGACAAAGCAATGTTGAAAATTTTTAAAAAAGCTCAATTTTCTAACAATTATCTCAAAAAAGATATTTATGAACAATAATAAATTTTTTAATTAGTTAGGATAGTTTAAATGCGCTAATTATTAACTTAATGTGAATAAAAGGTGGACAAAAAGTTAGATATTTCAGAAAAAACCGCAACTTTCTAGCATTCTTCGAAGAGAATATTATTAAAAATAATAATAAATTTTTTTAAACAATTATGCTTGTTAACTTACAATCATAATTATCTCATTAAGTGTAAAGTAGGCACAAAGTTAAAAATTTCAGAAACAACCGCAAATATCTACTATGAATATAGGAGAAGATAGTTATAACCAAAAACAATTTGTTTAAATAATTATGTTTACTAAATCGCATTAATTATTACCTCACTCTGAGTGAAAAGTAGAGAAAAAGTTGAAAATTTGAGAAAAACTGCGACTATCTAGCATTACTATAGGAGAAGATAGTCATAAACAATAATAATTTGTTTCAACAATTAGTTTTGTTGAATCGCATTATTTATGTACCTCATTTCTAAGTGAAAAGTGGACAAAAAGTTAAATGTTTCAGAAAAAATCGCAACTTTTTAGCATTGTTCAAAGAGAATATTATTAAACAATACTAACATTGTTTAAACAATTTATATTTTCTTTCAAAAAAGATGAATTTTAAATTTGAAAAACGAATTTTCAACAAAATAGTTGATTTTTTACCAAAATAATCAAACTTTTAACAACATAGTTAAATTTTTAACGAAATAGTTAAATTTCTGACATAAAAAGATTAATTTTCTACCCAAAAGACGAATCTTCAACAAAATGCATGAGTTTTCTACTAGATAATTTAATTTTTAATTTATCAAGAATAAATTATCAAACAAAAATGAATTAGTTCAAATTTTAGATAAAAAAATTGATCGTAAACCAAAGAAGGATGAATTTTAAACAAAGTAGTTAAATTTTCAACTAAAGAGGTGAATCTTAAAAATATGCATTTTTAAGAAAGCTGTCGACTTTCTAAACCATAAAAGGTGATTTTCTACTAAACAGTAACATTTTCGAGTAGTTTAATTGTGAATCAAATAGTTGAGTTTTTCACCAATAATATGAATATTCATCAAAAAGTTCATTTTGAACCAAATAATTTAATTTCCTACCAAATAGTGGAATTTTCAATCCAAATGGAAAAATTTTCTACAAACCAGTTGAATTTTCAACCAAATAGTTAAATTTTCAAACTAGGAAAAATTAATTTTCAGTTAAAAATATTAATTCTGAACCAAAATCGGAATAGTTATATTTCAAGTACAAAAAATTTATTCTCAACCAAAAAGAAAGTAATTCTCAACAAAATAGATAAATTTAGAGATGAATTTTTAAGTGAAAAAACTTAATTTTAAACCAAAAAACTTTCGACCAAAAAGATTACTTTTAAACAAAAAAATTAATTTTTAACCAAAAGAATTAATTTTAAACCAAAAAAATTAATTTACAACCAAAGAGCTGAATTTTCCACGAAAAAGCTTAATTTCCAACCAAGTAGCTGAACTTTCGACCAAAAAGATTAATTTTCAACGAAGTAGCTGAATTGTCAACCAAATAGATTAATTTTCAACCAAAAAGAATAATTTTCAATCAAAAAGGTTAATTTTCAACCAAGGAGCTGAATTTTAAACCAAAAAGATTAATTTTTAATCAAGTAGTTGAACTTTCCACCAAAAAGAATTATTTTCAACCAAAAAGATTAATTTTCAGTCAAAAAGATTAATTCTCGACGGAGTAACTGAATTTTCAGCCAAAAAGATTATTTTTCAATCAAGTAGTTGAATTTTCAACCAAAAAGAATTATTTTTAACCAAAAAGATTCATTTTCAATGAAAAAGATTAATTTTCAACGAAGTAGCTGAATTTTCAACCAAAAATATTAACTGTCAACCAAGAAGATTAACTTTCGACCAAAAAAGAAGAATTTTCAACAAAATTCATAAATTTTTAACCAAATATTTGAACTATCAACTAAAGGAGACAAATTTTCAACCACGAATGTAACAATTAATTATGTCATTAATTTAAACCAAAAATTAAATTTATTTTCAACAAAACAGTTAAATTTTCGACCGAAAAAGATTACTTTCTAACAAAATAGTTTGATTTTCAACAAAATAATTACATTTTCAACCAAATAGTTAAATTTTCGAACACGGAAAGATCAATTTTCAACCAAAAAATTTAATTTTAAACCCATTAGCTGAATTTTCAACCAAAAAGATAAATTTTCAACAAAGTAGTTTAATTTTCAACCAAAAGCTTAATTTTCAACCAAGTAGCTGAAATTTCAATCAGAAATACTAATTTTATACAAAAAAGATTAATTTTCAACCAAGTAGCTGAATTTTCAACCAAAAAGATTAATTTTCAACCAAGGAGCTGAATTTTCAACCAAAAAGATTGATTTTTAACCAAGTAATTGAACTTCCAACCAAAAAGAATTATTTTCAACCAAAAAGATT
>CAKNYM010050915.1:21786-49753 GCA_932195095.1 Andricus curvator
TAGGAGTTAGGAGTTAGGAGTTAGGAGTTAGGAGTTAGGAGTTAGGACAGCAGTATTGTGACCACTTTACATTTTCTAAATTATGATAGTTTTGAAATTAAAAAAAGGTTTCAAATTGAACAGTGAGTTTTGAATTAAAAATTAAAGAATGGAAATAAAGTGCAAAAGGGTAGGAAAATTAAAAATCTAGAAACTACAGTGGCACATTTGCAGGATATTATCGAGAAGGAGTGGCATCTCGTATCGTATTTCATGCTCGCCCATCTCAGCCGAGACCACGCGTAAAGCCTACAGTAGGCGACATGTTCACCAGACATGACTTATTACCTACAAGTGCCACTGTAAATCTCAAATGCTCCTCCAGAACATTAAACCTTCACGGAAATTTATGGATGACTTTTGAAACGTTTGATTGATTCCTATCCATTGATAATTTTAAAATATTATTTTAAATAATTTTTTTCTGAAAAAAGATCTTCTCCTTTCGCTCCGCTGGGAATCGAACCACAGAACTACTGATTTCCGGTCAGGCGTTTTCCCATTAAGCTACTAGAGAGTTCGAGAGAAGAAACTTTTTTCAGAAATCCAAGCAGTATTTTGCTAGATGGTACAAATCAAATTTTTTAAGAAATCTGTTCGAGAATAATAGAAAATATTCAACGTCTTTTCAGACTAGATGGGGCTATGAAAGAAAAATTATTTTAAATCATTTTTTTCTGAAAAAAGATCTAAAAGATCTTTTAGATCTTTTTTCAGAAAAAAATTATTTAAAATAATGGTTCTTTCCCAGCTCCATCTAGTCTGAAAAGACGTTAAATATTTTCTGTTATTCTCTAACATATTTCTTTTAAAATATTATTAACAGTCCAACTTGAGAGTTTTTTTTCAATCCTCAAAATATAGAATTATTTATAAAATTTATAGTATTATTTCAAAATATATTAAAAAGTTGTAGAAATTTTGCAAAGATTCAAAAATAATTTAAATCTTGAGAAGATTTCAATAAATTTAAAACAACATGAAATAAATCTATCCATTGATAATTTTAAAATATCATTTAAAAATCAAACTCGAGAGTTTTTCTTCAATTATAAAAATATATAAAATGAATACATTTTTCCTAAAAAGTTATAAGTTTTAGTGGCTGCTTTCAGTTTTTTATCTATTCATGAAGATTACGAATTTTCTACACCACACTTTTTTGGAATCAAAATTATTGATAAAAGAGGAAAATTTAATTGTAAATAATTCTTTAATATTCGAAAATAATTCTGTTCTTAACATTTTGCTAACAAACTATAATTTTTAAAGTTGTACACTCTTTCAAAGAGATTATAAAAATGAAATTATGGATATTTAGATGTTTTGAACAAATTTCAAAAATGATTTTTTTTTTCAAAAAATTTCAAACAAAATGTAAATTTTTGAAGATTTCGAACAAATTTTTTGAAGTTTTAAGAATTTTGAAAGGTTTCAAGAAAACAAGAAACTTTTATGAGATTCTTGCTTAAATTTAAAACGATCTTTTATTTTCACAAATTTTAGGAAAAATTTTATTAATTTTTGAAAAATACTTAGAAGTTTTGAAAGAATTTGAAGAATTTTTTTAGTTTAAAAAGATATCAAAAAATTTTGAATAAAATTAAAATTTTTAATATTTCGCCAAAAAATGTTGAAAGAGTTTTAAGAATTTTAAAAGCTTTCAAGAAAATAAGAAGCTTTTCTTGAGATTCTTAGGAAAATTTAAAACGCCTTTTTATCCTCATAATTTTGAGGAAAAATTCTAATAATTTTGTAAAGATTCTCATAAGTTTTGAAAACCTTTCAGAAATAATTTTTAATTTGGAAAGTTTTCAACCAATTTTAAACAAAATTTAAGTTTTTTAAAATTTCGAAAAAAAATGTTGGATGCTGTTTGGGAATTAAAAATTTTTTAAGATAATAAGAAACTTTTCTTAAGATTTTTCAAAATTTAGGAATAATGCGGGTCAGTTTAAAACATTTTTGAAAATTCATCTCTTTTGGTAGAAATGTAATCTTTTTTGGTTGAAAATGCAACTGTTCGGTTGAAGATCAATCTGTTTTCGTTGAAAATTCAACTAATTAGTTCAAAATTACTTTTTTTCGAAAATGTACATTTTCCGCTTGAAAAAAAAATATTTTGTTGAAAATTCGACTCTTTTTGTAAAAGTTTCATATTTTTTTGGTCAAAAATACTAGTTGAAAATTAATCTTTTTCGGTTGAGGATTCAACGATTTTTTTGAAAATTCGTCTTTTTTGGATGAGTTTATCTGCTTTTAATTGAAAATTAAAACATTTTTTGGTTTAAATAGCAAATACGCTTTACATGCTTGGTTAAAAGTTGAACTACTTTGTAAAAAATTAATTTTTTTTTTCATGAAGATTCATTTATTTTATTTGAAAATTGTCCTCTTTGGTTAAAAATCTATCTAATTGATTTAAAGTTCATGTATTTTGTTGAAGATTCTTTTCTTTTTGCAGGAAAATTAATCTCTCTTAAATGAGGATTCAACTATTTTGTTTGAAAATTTATCTTTTTTTGATGAATTAAACTCTTTTTTATTTAAAATTCAAATCTTTTTCTATTGATATATCAAGTATCATATTTTTCAATGAAAATTCATCTTTTTTGATTAAAAATATAACTATTTGGTTAAAAGTTGAACTACTTCGCTAAAAATTCATGTTTGTGGTTGAAGATTCATCATTTTATTTAAAAATTCATCTTTTTGGTAGAAAATTAAACTTCTTGGTTAAAAGTTCAACTACTTTGTTAAAAATTCTTCTTTTCTAAAATTAATTCATTTTAGTTAAAATTTCACCGCTGCGGTTAAAAATCTGATTGGTTTAAAACTCGAATACTTTATTGAAGATTTGTTGTTTTTTTTTTGTAGGAAAATTAATCTTCTTGGTTGAACATTCACCTGTTTGGTGGAAAATTAATCTAGTTTGGATAAGGATACACCTTTTTTGTTTGAAAATTCATCTTTTTTGGATGAATTCAATTTTTTTGAATTTAAATTACGAATATTTTTTATGGATATACCAACATTTTTCGATGAGAAAAAATGTCATCTTTTACGGTTAAAAATGCAACTAGTTGAAAATTAATATTTTCTGGTTGAGGATTCAACTATTTTCTTGAAAATTCGTCCTCTTTGGATAAATTCAACAGTTTCTAATTTAAAATTAAAATCATTGTTGTTTTAAATATTAATTACCCATTACATTTTCCATTGATAATTCGTCTTTTTTCGTTAAAAATCCTGCTCCTTTTGTAAAAGTTTAATCTCTTTTGGTTAAAAATGCAACTGGTTAAAAATTAATTTGTTCTGTTTGAGGATTCAACTATTTTGTTGAAATTTCTTCCTTTTCGGATGAATTTGACTGTTTTCAATTTAAAATCGAAATTTTTTTTGATTAAAAATGCAACTGGTTGAAAATTACTCTTTCATGCTTGAGGATTCAACTATTTTGTCGTAAATTCGTCTTTTTTATGAATTCGACTGTTTTCAATTTAAAATTGGGATTTCTTTCGGTAGAAATATTGATTACGCATTACATTTTTCATTGATAATTTATATTCATGGTGAAAATTCGTATCTTTTTGTAAAAATTTCATTTCTTTTGGTTAGAAATGCAACTGGTTCATAATTAATTTTTTCTGGTTGAGGATTCAACTAATTTTTTGAAAATTTATCTTTTTGAGATGAATTCAACTGTTTTTAGTTTAAAATTGAAATTTGTTTTGATTGAATTATTAATTACGCATTGATAATTTATCCTTTTTGGTTAATAATTTGCATTACATTTTTCATTGATCATTCATCTTTCTTTATTGAAAATGAACCTTCTTGCTGAAATTTCGAATTGACGTGTCTGAAATCTTCTAAAATCTATTTAAATTTTTTCAAGAATGTTAGGAAAATTATACTTATATAAGCTTAAGAACAAATAAAATAAAAAATATTGAAAATTCTATTTCCCTTGAAATCGAAAAGCGACAGGAGCGCTTACGTATGATGATAGTAATAAAAAATAATGAAGCTGTCTTTCTAAAAAGTACCTAAAAAATTCCAAATTCTTAAATTCTCAATTCTATGAAAAATAAATAAAAACAGTGTTAACCCTCTAATAATCCTTTTGCGAAAGATCGCATCTTGCTTCCGGGGAATTGTTGGGATTCTTCAACTGATTTGCTCTAATAGAGAAGGAATTCACTCAATTTTGAAAATCGAATTAGAGACATTTTTTGGACGCAAAATTATTTTATGAAAATGAGGGGACTAATGTGCACGCAGTGCACCAAAAAATGCAGTTTTCTGCAAAAGCCACCGGATACGTCCACGAACGCCTAGAGCCAAGAGTTTTAGCGAAAGTTTTGGTGAAAATTACAGGTATCTGAATTTCCGGTGGCAACGAAAGCAATCGATGGTCCCACGTCGTCTCACTTTTTTCTTCTGCTCTCCATCTCTCTCGGCTCTTCCTTTGGACAAACCGGTAATCAGACATAATGAACACTGCATGTCTGAAAAATGCTCGATTTCGAGAATAAAGGCTTAAGTAACCTCTGAGACAAATAAAATGACTTATAGCTATTTTGCATATCAGAAATTCAATCAAGAGGCACCTTAGAATATTTTTGCTTCCTCATAGAGGAAGCTTTGTAATGGTAACATTTTCCAAAAATTTTAAATTTATTGAATCAAACCTTCCTCAATTTAAAAATTTCTAATACAATGTTCTACGCAATTGTCCGGATGTGCGTGTGTGCAAACTTTTTTCTGAACACGATACTTGAAAACGGTTGCAGATAAATTGATGAAATTTGTAGGGCTTATTTTCACCACTAATATCTTGAAACTGACCAAAGGATTTCTAAAAACATTCATTGCATTTTTTAGCTATCAATAATATTTTAAAAATCGGTTTTTTATAGTAAAACTTTTTTCATTAATATAATTCAAAGTTAATACAAGAACAAAAGATGTGTTGTTTCGAGACTAATCGATTGACCTATAACATTAATACATTTTATAGAAGAGTAAGGAAGCTATGGTAATGCATAATATTTGAAAATACGGTTTTTATCGTCAAACTTTTTTCTTTAACATAATTCAAAGTTGATGCACGAATAAAAAAATTCCTTGGTTCGAGACGAATCGATTTACCTATAATATTAATAGATTTTATCAAAGAGTAAGGAAGTTATCGTCATTTATGTTATATTTAAAATCAATTTTTATAGTAAAAATTTTCTCATTATCATAATTTAAAGTTGATGCTGGAATAGAAAAGATGTGTTGCTTTGAGAAGAATCGATTGACCTATGATATCGATACATTTTATCAAAGTGTGAGGAAGTTATGGTCATTTATAACATATTAAAAATCGATTTTTATAGTGAAAAATTGTTTACTAACATAATTCAAAGTTGATGCAAGAATATAAAAGATTCCTTGATTCGAGGCAAATCGATTGATCTATAATATGATTACTCTTTATTGAAGATTAAGGAAGTTATGCTCATTCATAATATTTGAATCATCTGTTTCAAATACAAAAACTTCTTTCATCAATTTGTTATCAAAGATTAAAAGATTAGATAAATGAGCAAAATTCAATATCAAAAATTGAAAAATAAGAAAAATGAAGAAATATCGTTTTTAGACGACTATGTTGGAATCTTTTCTTTTAGTATTATAGTTTTCAAAGATAGCTGAAATTGAAGATCTTGGCATGTAGATTTTGATTGAAACATTAAATTTGCTGTCATTCTAATGCTTTTTTTGTTATCAGAAATATAAAATTAAGAAAAATGAGGAAATTTCGTGTTTTAGATGACGATGCTGGAAGCTTTTCTATCAGTTAGATTTTTTTCGGGGATTAGATGTGAACTGAAAAATAAAATTTGTTCTATCATAAATATGTTTTTTTGTTATCAAAGATTAAAACATTAAACAAATGAGGAAATTTCAATATCAAAAATTTTAAAATAAGAATAATGAAGAAATATCGTGTTTAGATGACTATGCTGGAAGTTTTTCTATTAACCCGGTTTTTTCGGTTATGGCTCAAATTGCAGGTCTCAAAATTTTGATGCGAATTGAAAATTTTCTTTTTTATATCGTACTGATGTTTCTATGTTATCAACGATTAAAACATGAGAAAAATGAGGAAATTTCAATATTTAGACCACTATGCTGGAATCTTTTCTTTCAGTATGATATCATCGAGGATGGCTGAAATTGATGGTTTAGACATGTAGTCATTAAAATATAATATTATATATATCATTCTGATGTTTTTAAAATGAAAATTTGAAAAATAAGAAAAATGAGGAAATATCTTTTTTAGATAACTATGCTCGAAGTTTTTCTATTAGCCCGGTTTTTTCGGTTATGGCTCAAATTGAAGATCTTGAAATTTGTATGCGAATTGAAAAATGAAATTTGTTATATCATACTGATGTTTCTTTGTTATCAACGATTAAAAGATGAGAAAAATGAAGAAATTTCAATTTTTAGACCACTATGCTGGAATATTTTCTTTCAGTATGATATCATCGAGGATGGTTAAAATTGATGGTTTAGACATGTAGTCATTAAAATATAATATTATCTATATCATTCTGATGTTTTTTGAATGAAAAATTTAAAAATAAGAAAAATGAGGAAATATCGTTTTTAGATGACTATGCTGGAAGTTTTTCTATTAGCCCGGTTTTTTCGGTTATGGCTCGAATTGCAGGTCTTGAAATTTTTATGCGAATTGAATTTTTTTTTATATCATACTGATGTTTCTTTGTTATCAACGATTAAAAGATGAGAAAAATGAAGAAATTTCAATTTTTAGACCACTATGCTGGAATCTTTTCTTTCAGTATGATATCATCGAGAATAACTGAAATTAATATTGTAGACATGTAATCATTAAAATATAATATTATTTATAGCATTCTGGTTTTTTTGTTATGAAAAATTGAAAAATAAGAAAAATGAGGAAATATCGTTTTTAGACGACTATGCTGGAAGTTTTTCTATTAGCCCGGTTTTTTCGGTTATGGCTCAAATTGAAGGTCTTGAAATTTTGATGCAAAATGAAAAATGAAATTTGTTATATCATACTGATGTTTCTTTGTTATCAAAGATTGGGAGATGAGACAAATGAGGAAATTTCAATATATAGGCCACTATGCTGGAATCTTTTCTTTCAGTATCATATCATAGAGGATGGCTAAACTTGATGGTTTGTACATGTAGTCATTAAAATATAATATTATCTATATCATTCTTATGTTTTTTAAAATGAAAAATAAGAAAAATGAGAAAATATCGTTTTTAAACGACTATGCTGGAATTTTTTCTATTAGCCCGGTTTTTTCGGTTATGGCTCAAATTGAAGGTCTTGCAATTTTGATGCGAAATGAAAAATGAAATTTGTTATATCATACTGATGTTTCTTTTTTATCAAAGATTGAAAGATGTCACAAAAAAGAAATTTCAATTTTTAGACCACTATGCTGGAATCTTTTCTTCCAGTATGATATCATCGAGGATGGCTAAGATTGATGCTTTAGACATGTAGTCATTAAAATATAATATTATCTATATCATTCTGATGTTTTTTTAATGGAAAATTGAAAAAGAAGAGAAATAAGGAAATATCGTTTTTAGACGACTATGCTGGAAGTTTTTTTATTAGCCCGGTTTGTCGGTTAAGGCTCAAATTGAAGGTCGTGAAATTTTGATGCGGAATGAAAAGTGAAATTTTTATATCATACTGATGTTTCTTTGTTATCAAAGATTGAAAGACCACAATGCTGGAATGTGGATTTTTATTTAAACATAACATTTTCTTTGTCATTCTAATGTTTTTTGCCGTCAAAAATTTGAAAAATGAGGATATTTCGTTTTGAGAAGACTATATGGTGTAAGCTTTTCTATTATTCCGGCTTTTTTGGGAATGGCTCAAATTGAAGGTCTTGACATTCAGATGTGATTGGAAAATAAAATTTTGCTATATCATGCTGATGTTTCTTTGTTATCAAAGTTTAAGAAAAGGAAAAAACTTTATTTTTTAGACCACTGTACTGGAATCTTTTCTTTTATTAACAAAGTCTTCTAGGATGGCTGAAATTGATGGTCTTCTTATATTCATTAGAACATAAAATTTTCTATGTCATTCTCAGGTTTTTTTGCCATCAAAGATTGAAAAATAAGAAAAATGAGGAAATATTGCGTTAAGACAACTATGGTGAAAGCTTTTCTATCAGTCTGGTTTTTTTGGGGGGGATGGCTCAAATTAAAGGTCTTGAAATTTAGACGTGAATTGAAAAATCAAATTTGTTATATCATGCGATTGTCTTCTTTTTGTCAAAGATTGACAAATAAGAAAAATGAGAAAATTGCATTTTTTAAATGCACTGAAATGCAGGAAACTTTCTTTCATTTTTTTCCTGGGGTTCTTCCTATCATCACCCACAACAAAATATCTCTTACGCATGAGTCCTTTCCCTTTAATAATTCCTTTTTTTTATTTTTATAATTATGACGAAAAATTATTTTTAAATTTAAAGGTAAAGTTTTCATAAGATCTAACATGGAAACACAAACTGGAAGCTAGTTCAGTTTTTATGTTTAAAGGCTTGAACTTCAAATTTGTAATTCTGAGCCGCTCTTATTTGTAAATAATACAAATATTGAAAATGTTACGTAAAAACATCAAGAATAGCCTTCTGCCGAGGACACATTTCCTCCCATTCCAATGTTACGTAACGCGCCCTGATAATCCGCAAATTCTAATTTAAACCCTACCATTTTTATAAGTGGGAAAACATTAACCACCCTTTTAAATGTAAAAACAGTGGATCTCTAATAGCTAATAATTACGTTTTCTAATTTTTTATGGTCGAAATTAACGAAGTATTGTGACAGCTGCAATTCCCTGATTGCTTTCTAAGTTCTTTTTAACTTCGGTTTTAACATCTTGTTTTTTTTCTCTCGTCGGAGTTTAGATAATGATGATTTGGGTGTTTCCGGAAGTACACGCGTATAGGTAGCAGAAGAGAAGCAGAACGAGGGCATTTTAAAGAATGTGATCTAACCTAGTGATTTTCTATCATCATCTCCAAGATCCTAATTGAATTAGAAGATCCTCTTGGAGGCGGTACCGGAGACTCGCTTAATCTACCATTTACGTCGGGGAACCCCTTCATTTTGGGGTTATCCGGTTAAGAAAAGCCTCTCTATCCTCTCTCTTCCTCTCTTTCTTTCTCTCTAACTAAAACCCTGTAGACCCATTGTCCTTCTCTAACAACCTTCTGTTTACTTTTCTTTTCTATTCATTAATCTTCTCCAAAATCTTCTACTCTTTTACTCAGTTCCGAATAATTATTTGTTAAAAGTTTCCGAACATTTAAATTAAGGCCATTATTTTTAACGTGACCCCACCTAGAAAACCAATATTCACCAATCAGACTCAAACTTCAACAAAGTATAGAACTATTTAAAGGCAATTTATGGGGAACATTTTTTGCCATAGAGACAAATATTTACCGAGAAGGAAACAGTCTAAGAGCCGGCGACACTGGACCTTGCGTCATCGCGGATGTTGATTTTTTTTCCGCGATCATGCTAATTTTGACAGGAAATTAATTTTTCAAGAATTGAAGGTACGTGGGTTTAGGATTTGTTTGGCAGCATTGAGGTTCGTTATTACCCTACATGCAAACTATCATTCCTAATTTTTTTATCAATATCCGCGATGACGCAAGGTCCAGTGTCGCTGGCTCTTACACGGAAAAAATTTATCCGTGAAAAAGTCACGAACTTGTAGCTAGGTCTCGGATACGAGATAAAAAAAATGAAACATTACATTCTCATTTCTATGAGAAATATATGGATAAATTTCGAAGTTTCTTACGAACAGTTCGAATTTCCTACGAACAGTTCCTGAAAATTTGAGACTGAAATATAAAGAGGAAAAATTTTATTTGTGCGATTTAATTTATATTAATTTATAAATTCGCAACTCAGAAGATTCGAACCCTTAAAAAGACTGCTGACTCACCAGTTTCTAAACAGAAACCAGGAGTGCGTAAACACGCGCAGCCGTCGAGGCCAAACAAAATAGGTATTATAAAACTTCTAGCCACTCATCCGACGAGCTCGAAGCACACATACGAGCGCACACAAGCACCGCGCTTCTGGGTGAGCATGTGTACGGGCCACGTACAGGCGAACCTACTTTCTAGTTCCCAGATTTGTCGGGCAAACTCGTGTGTTCTCTGAGAATCTTTTCTTAATCACTCGTAATATTTTTGTAATTATTCACGTAAAAAATAGTGATGAACCGTTTTAGAATTTTCACATCGAGTTCGTCAATCTTTCTCAAAGTTCGCAGATTATTTACGAAAATACATAAATATCCGATGATTTTTTCTCATATCCGAGACCTAGCTACTAGTTCGTGACTTTTTTACGGATAAATTTTGTCCGTGTAGACTGAAAGGGTAACATTTTTTAGTTATTGGGATGTACTATCGAATTTAGCCACATGTAACTCTTTTGAAGTCGATTAAATGAAATTTTATCTTCTACAGTTTCAATAAAAAATTTCACGTCCTTTCTATTGATAATGAGTATTTTTTGAAAAAATAAATACTTCACCTTCGAAAATGAAGGTCAAAAATAAATTTCATTTTTTTTCGAATTTAGACCATTTTTCTTCGTTTCTTTATAGCTTTTTTAACTGTTTTTTTTTAAACCTTGAGACTATAAATTGAGTCTCCATTTTTTTTATTTATGAAAATGAGCGTTAAATATTTTTTTTAGGACATCATCTGTTTTCATGATTTAAAACTCTTTTAATATTAGTACAAAAACATTTGGTCTTCTATATTTTCGATAGGATTTTTCATGTCCTTTTTATAGATTCCAAAAATGAAGGTCGAAAATAAATGTCCCTTTTTTTATAATTTTTCTATTTTTGGTTTCATTTCAGGCTTAGAAGAAAACTGAGGTTTTCTCCTTTTAAAACCCTATTGGAAAAGTGTACTAGCAATTATTTGTTTATGAGTTATTTATTTTTATGAACAAAGAATTGTCAGCTCACTTTTTTACCAAAAGGTCTTTTAGAGTAAAAAAAACTATTTTCTTTCAAGCCTAAAATAAAACCAAAGAAATGGTCAAAATTCAAAAAAAATGCAATCAATTTTTGACCTCCATTTTTGAAGATCAAATATACATTTTTCAAAAAATGCTTATATTTAGTGGAAGAAACGTGAGAAATTCTGTCGAAAGAATAGAAAAACCAATTTTTTTACTAATATTAAAAGAATTTTGAATCATTAAAAGTGAGTTTAGACGGAAGTCGCTTGCCATTCGAAATTCGTTTTTCTACTTTGCAAGATTTGTCAATTTAAAAGATATTTAGGATTTTTCGAAGTTTCGAAGAAATTAAAAAATATTTGATCAATTTTCAGATATCTAGCCAAGTTAAAAAAAATTTTAAACTCTGCAAAGCTTCTAAAATTCCTAGATATTTTTCAAACGGAAATTCCGAAAAATTTGGAAAATATTTCAAAATTTAAAACATTGCCTTGAAATCTTCGAGATTTTTCTTTTGTTTCGAAATCTTTTGAAATTTTCTTCAAAAATTAATTTTCTAAAGAGTGCACCTAGTTGTCCCGAAAAATTGGTAGAGCTGGAAAAGGGGACAACGAGAGACTTCATTTTCGAAAATGAAAAATCATTAAAAATTTTCCCATGAATCTCTAAAAATTATTATTATTATCTTTCAAATTTCTTAAAAGCTTCGAAATTTTTTTTTTCTTGAAAATTCTAAATTTTGTTTCAAAATTTATAAAATCTTTTCAAGTTTTAAATTATTCTTGAATGATTTTAAAACTTCTTGATCTCTCTTAAACTAACTCAAATTTTTCCTAAAGTTTTGTAATTTTGCAAAACTAAAAAAATTGCCTTAAATTCTTCCAGATTCTTTTTCAAAAAAATTTGGAAATTAGTTGAGATATTTTGAAATATTTTTAATTTTTTTTATTCCGAACTAAATTTAAAAATAAAAAATCATAACAATTTTTCACATAAATCTTAATAAAAATATTTCATTCTCTTAGAAAGTTTAAAAATCCTCAAAAGACATATAATTTTTTTTCGAAATTTCATCTTCAAAAATCTGCATTCTATTTACAATTTTTTAGAATCTTTTGTGATGTTTCTTTAAAAATAAATTTTTTGAAGTGAGCCATTTAAAATCTTCTCAAGAATCTTAAAAACTGTTTTTCATTCTCTTGAAAATTTTCAGAATTCTCAGAAAACTTTTAAATTTTATTTCTAAATCTTAAAAACTCTACATTTCAGTAGAATTTTTTTGAAATCGGTTCAAGTTTTTATTATATTTGAATGATTTCCAAACTTCGAATTTTTTATAAAATTTTTTTATCTCGGATACCTATAAAAATTGCCTTATAATATTCCGGATTCTTCTACGAAACTTTTGGAAATTATTTGGCATTTTTTGAAGTTTTCTCTTAAAAATTAACATTTTTTAAATAAAAAAAAATAATTTGAAATATCCTCAGGAATCTCAAGAATTTTTTTTTACTTTTTTGGAACCATACCATTTTTTAAAAAGCTTTACATTTTTTTCAAACTCTTTTTCAAAAATTTACATTCGGTTAAAAATGGAAAACTTCTCAAATTCTTAATTATTCAAGTATCTTTTGAAAAATGCCAAATCATCGAAATATTATTTAAAATAATTCAAATTTTCACGAAAACATTAAATAAAATCATTCAAAACTTTCCCAGAAACCTTCGAAAATTTTCTTTTCTCTTGAAACCTTTCGAAATTATTAAAAAGCTTCTTAATTTTTTTGAGAATCTCCGAAAATCCACATTCTAAGGAAATTTTTTTTATTTTAGAGGATTTTTTAAAGAATTTTATTAAAAATTTGAGTCATTTCAAAAGATATTTTGAAGTTTTGAAATTTTTTTATAAATTTGGAACAAATTACATATTTTTGAAGATTTTTAAATCCGCATGATTTCCTAGAATTTCGAAAAAGAATGTAGATGACTTTAAAGAAAAATTTTGCAATTTTGCAAGATTAATAAATTTTGGAAAATTTCGAGTTAGATTAGGCAATATTTCGAAGTTTTGAAATAATTTAAAACTTCAAAAGATTTCGAAAAAACAAAATATAAATTATATATATATTTTTGAAAGTGAGATTTAAAAAAAAAATTTAAAGCTTTCTGAGGACTTTTAAAGTTTCCAAGATAATAACGAAAAATTTCTTAAGATTCCTGGAAAATTTTTAACTGATTGTTCATCTTGAAAAATGAATCTTAAGAGAATATTTTAAAACATTTCAAAACATTTCAAAAGATTTCCAAAATTTTAAAGGGAAAGTCTAGAAGATTTTAAGGGAATTTTGATCAGTTTGAAAGACTTTCAAATTTTAGGGAAAATTAGAGTCTGTTTAAAAGATCTTTAAGAATTTTGTTTCGAAGAGATTACAAACTTTTTAAAACTTGAAAATCTTTCTGAAAATTTATAAAATATTTTTAAATTTCTTCGTAACTTCTAAAAGTCCTAAATATCTGTAAAATAAAGAGAAAAAATGGTCGCGATTCTTTTTCAAAATATTTGAAATTTTCAAAAATCTTTTTGAATTTTCTCAAGAATCGAAGAAAAAGATGATAAAGAAAATTTAAAAAAATTCATATTATATTGATCTTCAATTGCTTTTATTCAATAGTTAATATTTCCAAGTCGTATTTGAGGAAAAACATCCAAAGTGCGAGGCGGGATTTGAACCCAAAGTGATGTGAGAGACCTATGCCTCAGCCCCGGCGACCAACTCCTCACATCTAAAGTAATGTAATAACTTACTGAAAATTAGTGTAAACAAATTTAATAAAACTTACAATCGCATTTAATGCAGATCGATCGAAAAATTTGACTCAAACGTAAAAATTGATACACTTATGAAACATTTTTTTCAAAAATATTGAAAATTTCACCTATCTCTTTTCATATTTACTGTTTTTACATTTTTCGCGGATTTTACCGAAAAAGTTAAATTTCGATTTAGGTTTTTTATGATTGAAAATAAAATTTAATAATTAAGAAATGATGTAAGATTTGACGTTTTAATATGAATCATCTTTCAGAATAACATCAGTTTATACGCATTTGGATCCTTTAAATATGAATCGTTTCTAATTATAGGGAATGTAAACAAGTTGACAGGTTTATATTTAGGTAAAAGTGCTCTGAAGAAGCTGTTGATCAACCCCCCTTTCCAACCTCCGGACCCCTTTTCAACAATTGATTTTTTTTATTAAAAATAAATTGAATTTTTTAATTCTTACATGATTAAAACAATATTTCTCAGATTATGGTTTATTATTGTTGCTGCAATTTGAAACCCTTGATATTCAACAATTTTAAGAAACAAAAAATTCAATATTAGCCTGCCAAAATGAGAAAATTTGTTTTTTTAAAACGTCTACAATTAAAAAAATCTGCCTTTCGAAATTTTCTGAAATATTTTTTATTATTTTCTTAAGATTCATTTTTCAAGATCAAAACTCAGTTAAAAATTTTCCAGGAATCTTAAGAATTTTTTTTATTATCTTGGAACCTTTAAAAATCCTTAAAAAGCTTTAAAACTTTTTTTTTTAATCTCACCTTCAAAAATCTACATTTTGTTAAAAATTTTTTTTAATCTTTTCAAGCTTTAAATTAGTTTTGAATGATTTCAGAACTTTGAAAGATTGCTTTAACTCGAATTTTTTCCAAATTTTTTAATCTTACAAAATTTTTCTTTAAAATCATCTACATTTTTTTCGAAATTTTAGGAAATCATTCAAATTTCAAAATCTTCGAGAATCTGCATTTTGTTTCAAATTTAAAAAAAAAAATTTTCAAAACTTCAAAATATCGTTTAAAATGATTCAAATTTTTAATAAAATTCTAAAAAAAATTCCTCAAAATGTGGATTTTCATAGATTTTGAAAAAAATTAAGAAGCTCTTTAAGAATTTTGAAAGGTTTCAAGAGAAAAAAAAATTCTGGGAAAGTTTAGAATTATTTTATTTTATATTTTAGTACACATTTGAATTCTTTTAAGAAAGTGTCTGCACGTACCGAAATTTCGATACAATAGCCCCTTTTCCAGCTCCCCATATTCGTAACGAATAAAAATTTGCAAAGTTTTCCAAAAATTTTGAGCCAAATGTTCGAAAATGAATTTTGAAATCTTAAGAATTTTTTTTTATTATCTTGGAACATTTAAAAATCCTTAAAAAGCTTTAAAAAATTTTTTTAAATCTCACCTTCAAAAATCTACATTTTGTTAAAAAAAATTGTTAATCACTTCATGCTTTAAATTATTTTTGAATGATTTCAGAACTATGAAAAATTGCTTTATTTAACTCGAATTTTTTCAAAATTTTTTAATCTTGCAAAATTTTTCTTTAAAGTCATCTACATTCTTTTTCGAAATTTTAGGAAATCATTCAAATTTCAAAATCTTCGAGCATCTGCATTTTGTTTCAAATTTTTTTTTTAAATTTTCAAAACTTCAAAATATCGTTTAAAATGATTCAAATTTTTAATAAAATTCTTTAAAAAAATCCTCAAAATGTGGATTTTCGGAGATTTTGAAAAAATTAAGAAGCTTTTTAAGAATGTTGAAAGGTTTCAAGAGAAAAAAAAATTCTGGGAAAGTTTAGAATGATTTTATTTCATATTTTAGTAAAAATTTGAATTATTTTGAGAAAGTGTCTGCACGTACCGAAATTTCGGTACAATAGCCCCTTTTCCAGCTCCCCATATTCGTAACGGACAAAAATGTGCAAAGTTTTCAAAGAATTTTGAACCAAATGTAAATGATCGAAAATGAAGTTTTAAAAAAAAGTTTTGAAGTTTTTAAAATATATATATATATATATATATATATATATATATATATATATATTTAATATAAAATAATTTTCCAAAAGTTTCGTAGAAGAATCTGGAAGATTATAAGGCAATTTATTTAGGTATCCAAGATAACAAAATTTTAGGAAAACTTCGAGTCAGTTGAGGAGATATTTCGAAGATTTCGAAGTTTCGAAATCATTAAAAAATTATTCAAAACTTGAAAAGATTTTGAAAAAATTAATTTAAAATGTAGAGTTTCGAAGATTTCCAAATAAAATTTAAAAGCTTTTCAAGAATTCTGAAATCTTTCAAGAGAATGAAAAAAGGTTTTTAAAATTCTTGGGGGAATTTTCTATGAAATATTAAAAAAAAAAGTTAATTTTTCAAGAAACATTGAAAAGATTCCAAGAAATTGTAAATAGAATGTGGATTTTTGAACACAAGATTTCGAAAAAATTACATGTCTTCTAAGGATTTTTAAAGTTTCTAAGAAAACAAAAAATTTTGTTAAGATTTCTGGGAAAATTTTTATTGATTTTTCATTTTTTTAAATTATGTCAGAAGAAAAAATTAAAAAAAAAACTTTAAAACATCTCGAATCATGTTTAAAATTTTCGAAAAAGAATCTGGAAGACTTGAAGGCAGTTTTTTAGTTTTCTCAAAACTGCAAAACTTTAGGAAAAATTCTAGTTAGTTTAATTTAGAAGTTTTTAAATCATTCAAAAATAATTTGAAACTTGAAAAGATTCTATTAAATTTAGGACAAAATATAGAATTTTAAAGATTAAAAAAAAATGAGAAGCTTTAAGAATTTTGAAAGTTTGCAAGAGAATAATAATATTTTTTAATGATTCCTGGGGAAATTTTTAATGATTCTTCATTTTGGAAAACAAAGTCTTTTGTTTTCTCGAAATCCGGGATGAGTAGTCAAATATTTTTCATAAATTTGGCTAGTCGTCCCAAAATTTCGGGAGTAGTCCATTCCTTTTTCTAGCTCCGCCAATTTTTCAAGACGACTAGATGCAGTCTTCAGAAAATTAATTTTTAAAGAAAATTTAAAAATATTTCAAAAAAGACAAAAAAGCCTGCAAGATTTTATGGCATTTTTTAAAGTTTTCAAATATTTTACAAAATTTTAGAAAAAATTCGAATCAGTTTAAAAAATATTTAGGAATTTTAAAAGTTTTAAAATATGTGATGAGAATGTTTTCGTTGAAGCCGAAGTAGCTTTAACAAAAGAGAATTCACAATCACCAAATTGTAGTTGCTGATGGTAAAAAAAACATTAAATGGTTTTTTAAAAATAAAAACTACGCATCCCATCAAAAAATGATTAATACATTTATAGCTCTTCTTCAAGTGAACATCTTTTGTCTGTTAAGTATAAATTGTTCGAATTACATATTTCAGGAGATTTTTATTAGGACTAACAGGGAATGTTTTGAAAAATTTTAAATTTCGGGGTAGAGTAAAATTTAAAAATTTCTCATGTTGGCCCATAAAGCACTCTAGTTCTGGAAATTATATTTTTTTCTTCAAAAAGTTCTTCTTGAAACTAACGTAGTTGCTACTTCCACTTTTGGAAGATTTACAACTTCCTAGAACCAGTAGAGAATGTTTTAGAAAATTTCAGGGTGGGGTGAAAATTCTATTTTTCTTATTTCGGCCTATAAGTCACTATGGTGAGGTCAAAGTTCGAATTTGCCTGAAAATATCTCGGACTCTGGAAATTAATTTTTTTAATTGAAAAATTATTTCTTCCGATTATCGTAAATAATACTCCTATTTTTGGAAGATTTACAACTTATATAAGGAAATATTAAAATAAAATGATATAAATAAAAGACTTTTAATATTATTATTATAATATTCATATTTTTAAATTAGAGTAATTTGTAGTGCTTTTTAATAAATTTATGGCATAAGGAGAAACATATAAAATTTTTTCATGTACATCATCAAAAAATGAAAAATAACAAATATATAACATTTTTATTATACGATTTGCATAATGTGAAAATAAATAACACTTTTACCATTCATTTATCAGTAGTATCATTTGCATTAGTAAAAGTGGTCAACGTTGAGGAAAACAAGTTTTTAATATGAAATAACTTATAAAAATTAAGATTTTGGCTCGATTTTAATAAATTTAATAATCAATTGCAATAAAAGAATGTGGATAAAAAAAGAAAAATTAGAAAAAAATGTAGGCATCAAGAATCGAACCCAGCCTTTCCGCTTACAAATCCGGAGCACTACTGACTGATTTAACCAGCGGTAAAATTTCTTTACGACGCGGTCCATGTGTGCGTTTCTCAAAAGCATTTTCATAAAAATATATAATTTTAATCAAAATTTATTATTTTGAAGGAAAAGAAATAAATGTATCTTTCGATAGAGAAGATGCGATGTCTGTAGAAGACTATACTATCTTTCTCATAAACGTAGGGGGAGTCACAAATATGCGTGTATATATTTTTCTTGCGGAAAAAAAACGCTGTAATATGATATGGGATAATATGTCACATGGGAAAATATGGCACATATGGCAATATGTCACATAAGGTAATGTGGCACATGAGGTAACGTTGCACAATAGCTAATCTGACACATTAGGTCCGATGTTTTTGGTTAGGGTAGTGTATTTGGGGTAATGTAGGACAACAAAAAATGGCGTAATATGACGTGGGGTGGTATTGCGTATAGTGCAATATGGCACATAATGCAATATGTTACATGGGGTAATATGGCACATGAGGTCTATGTTTCTGGTTAGAGTAGTATATTTCGGGCAATATGGAACAACAACAAATGCTGTAATATGACATGGGGTAATATAGAACATGGGTTAACGTGGCACATGAGGTAATGTGACACATCTGGTCTATGTTTTTGGTTAGAGTAGTATATTTCGGGTCATATGGAACAACAACAAATGCTGTAATATGACATGGGATAATATGGCATTTGGAGTAAAATGGCACACAGGGCAACATATCACATAAGGTAATATAACCCATGGGTTAACGTGGGGCATGAGGTAATGTGGCACATCGAATCTATGCTTTTGGTTAGGGTAGTATTTTGGTAACTTGATTTAAAAAACGGTAGTATGACATGGGGTACAGTGACATAGGTGTAATATGGCACATAGGATAATATGTCGCATGATGTAATATGGCAGATCAGGTCTACGTTTTTGGTTCGGTTAGTACATTTGGGGTAATATGGGGCAAAAAAAGGCTGTAATACGGCATGAGGTAACATGGCATATGGGGAAATGTATAACATACGGCAATATGGCACATAAGGTAATTTGGCACATCGGGTCTGTTCTGGGCTATGGTGATATGTTCAGGGTATTATGGCACATAGTGTAATGTGGCACATCGGGTGTATGTTTTGAATTAGGGTAGTATATTTGGGGTGATATGGAGCATGTAGGAATGTGATATACGGGGTAATGTGGGACATACGGTAATGTACCCCATAGGGATTTCTGAAAAAGGGACAGCAGTGGCGGCGAGATCTTTTTATAATATAGAGAGATTATGGTTCCAATCCCTTATATAGAACCCAGACACGAAACCATCTTTTGCGCCATATAGATATCTTTAAATCCCTTAATATAGGTAATGAAAAAGCTGAAAATGATGAGAATTATCAAAGTCATCCACTTTCTTAAACCCCGGCAGCATATTCTTTTAAGAGGAGAGAAAAAATAATAACTACGACGAACTGATGGACACATGGCCACATGCACTTGGTGTAAGACGCAGAATCGTGGAGACAAAGAAAGACACTTCGTCGAGTTCCCACAAGATCGTCTTCCGTGCAATAAAAATTGGGGTGTGGGGTTGTAACATATGTGTAACGCAAGGGGCGTATCCGTTCCGTGGCTGTGGTACGTCCGTCCGTCCGACCGTCCGTCCGCTCATCCGTCTCAGGGAGTCAGGTAATTACAACATCCTGAGCTGATGCTGATGCCACCCCAATTCACGAAATTATTTGCCGGCGCCGTGCACATTTCGCTTAGCGACATACGCCATACGAATATGAATATGAATATGAATATATATGTGTGCTAGTACTTATATGCATATGCATATATGCATGTCCGGAGCATAATATTATGGACCTGCAGATCACAGCTTCCGTCACGCGAACTTTGGTTAATAAACTCTCTCCCTGCACTTTGGGATGATTTTCGCACCAAAAATTACACTTGAGTCGAAAGAATTGTCCCACGCGAATTATTCTCGCCGCAGGGCTGCGGTACCATCCGACAAGGATACTTTTTAAGGAGAAACGAATTTCAAATCTATATCCACAATGCCCTCCAAATTGGGGAACTTCTTTCGTAAATATACGTTTAGAACTTTTTCGAGAGTTTGACAACTCGCCAAGTCAGGTTACGATCTTGTAACCCGGTGTAATCCAAATAAGCATGTATTATTCGCGTGACCTACTTGTAATCCACCGGAATACACTTTTAATATGGCGCAGTCCAATTTAAATTCAATAAATTTCAGTTGTAACTTGGAGTAGGGGATACCGGGGCGGGTTGAACCACTTTTCAGTTTTCGATTTTTTAAATTTTTGTGACGAACTTTTTCAAAACATATTATTGTTACCTTGTTTTGTACACCTTAGGCTTATATAACTACAAGTATCGAAAGTTTAATTTGATAACTGAGTTCATTAAAAGCGAAATTAGATGATGCGGAAAATGATTTAACTCGCCGTAGGCCCGGGGCGAGTTGTACATACATGCGGGGCGGGTTGTACCACTTTAGCGGAGTCAATAATTTTGAAATCGTTATTCAAATCTTCAATCATTTATTACAATACATACATATATGAAATTCTGTGAATGTATTTGAACGGAGCAGAACCTTTTTTTTCATTTTTTGTTGTCCTGCTCTTTTACTTCTTTCTTGGTCTTCCTCGTACTCTTCTACGTTTCTTTTTTCTCTGTCGTTTTTTTTTTTGAGTTAAAAGAGACCTTTAAAATATTTTTTTCCGTCAGGTTTCGATATCCTTGTTCTTTTTCGGATCTCAATTCGTCTCTGATAGGAGAATCACTTAAAATTGCAAATAATACCTCGAATTTTAGTGGTTCAACTCGCCCCATATGCAAGTGGTACAACTCGCCCCGACGTGCGATTGACATTACAAAATATGGAATTTTGTTGTTGCTGAAAACATAACCTCAAATCCTTGAAGGGTGATATACTTGAAGGTATACTAAATCTATCAGGTCGATTGTTTGAAATTAATATGGTTTACAGAGAGCTTGGGATTGAAAAATTGAAACTTGTTAAAATTTACTTACGAGCCACGAAAATGAGTTTTTCAGAATAACTTTAAACAATGCAACAGGCAAACATAATAATTGCAGGGAAAATTCAAGTATCAAGTAGTTCACTTCGAGCTAATAAGATGGCGCCACATGACGAATACTTTAGAAGATAAAAGTACTGGTTCAACTCGCCCCTGTGTTCAACTCGCCCCGGTCTCCCATAATCCACTTGTGATTTATTTGCAATCCACTTAGGGGTCGTTCAAAAACTACGTCACGCTATTTTCAAAATTTTTTCTAACCCTCCCCTTCTTCGTCACAAATTATCACACAATGTTCTTAAAACAAGGAAAATGGATTGATTTTTCATGAAAACAGGGGAATTACTTCATTTTAATCAAATTAATCTATAGGTACTAGGGTGGCCCTTATTTTTCACTTTTCGAATTTCTCTGCTATTCTCTGAATTTGAGCAAAATCGGTTAATATTTAGGGGTGGCGCAAAGACCATGAAGTTTCCCATTGATTTACCATGAGAAAAAGTCAGCTTTTAGTAAATCTAATATTTAAACGCGATAATATGTTACAAATAATTCCGTGTTTCAGTATATTGTTCAGAATTCTTCGGAGAATAAGAATCAATAATAAATTAAAAAAAAAAAATAATCATTAATCGGTAATTTAAGAATACCCAGTCATTTTTCAACTAATATTCAATTGTTCAAACAATTTTAATTTGTTTAAATATTCGTTTTTTTTTTGTTTTTTTTTAATTTTCTACCAATACAATAGAATTTTTAACCCAAAAATTCGAAATGGCTAACAAAATCAAGAAACCTTTCACGTTACTGCAAACACAGTTTTGGAATGCAGTAATAAATTTCGGAAACATTTTATTTTCCACTTAAATTATCATAATAATATACATTTTTTTTTTGTTACAAATTTTTTCCTCCTTTATTTTCCAGTCCATTTGGCAAAAACAAAAATTAATTTACCGTCATTCCCGCTAAAAATATGTACGTATACGAAATAATTTATTATTTTTTGTTTAATTAACTAAATAACAATCACAATGATGTCTGATTTTTTAACTTTTCATTGCATACTTTTAGCAACATAATGCAAAAGGTTTCATACAAATCCGTGGACTGCTGCCGGGTTTTTCACTTCAAAAAAAAAATTTCAAATGACAAATTTTGTCTAAAAAATTCTATATTCTTTAATATCTATATTTTTTACTTCTACTTAAAGGCACCCTTTCCGGTTTGTGAAGGCTAAACTATTTTATAAACCAGGAGAATTTTTTTCTGAAAATATAATTTTTATTTTTTGTAGAACTTTTTTAGATGTGTGAACTTTTTTGTTAACATTTTTTGGTGTGTATCTTTCGTTGCTTTCGAGAAAAATGCGATAATTTGAGTTTAGAAAAAAATGTTTCTGGCCTCAGAGAATGCAAAATTTTACTTTTTAAAATTTTTTTCGAGGGATTGCGAAATAGGACATGAAACTCACCAGAATCCGAAAAGAAAATTCACATATCTAAATTATGTCAAAGAGCTATAGAATCAATTTTTTTAACTAAACATTCAACTATTCCAGTAGAAAATTTAACTATTTTGCTGAAAATCCGTTTTATTTTTGGTTAAGAATTTGATTCTTAACAGAAAATTTAACCATTCCATTTTTGGTCAAAAATGTATCTTTTTTTAATGAAAATCAACTATTTGGTTAAAAATTGCTATTTTTTATTTAGAAATTAAACTAGTTTGAAAATGTATGTACTTTGTGAAAAATTCACCCTTTTTGTAGAAAATTGATCTTCATGGTTGAAAATTCATCTTTTTGTTAAAAAATTCAACTATTTCAGTTGAAGATGCATCATTTTAGTTGAAAACTCATCAGTTTGGTTGACAATTAATTCCTTCAACTGAAAATTTGAATATCCATTTTTGGTTGAAAATTTGTCTTTTTCAATTGAAAATTCAACTATTTCATTGAAAATCAACATATTTTGTTAAAAAATCAATTTTGTTTGGGAGAAAATTATCTTTTTTTTCAAAGTTAATATTCTTCTTTGAAAACTCTTTTTTTCGGTTGAAAATTCAAGTATTCCAGTTGAATATTTATCATTTTAGTTGACAATTCATCTTTTAGGTTGAAAATGAAATTACTTGGTTGAAAGTTACACTCTTTTGTTGAAAATTAATTTTTTCGGTTGAAGATTCATAATTGTAATTAAAAATTCATTTCTTTGGATGAAATATGAGCTATTTGATTGAAAACCTTTTTTTTCATTGGATAAAAAGGAATTTTTTGCCGAAAATTCAACTATTTTGTTGAAAATTTGTTTCTATTTTGGTTGAAAATTCTATTATTTTTTGAACTGAAAATGTAACTATTATTCCAGTTGAATATTTCATAGTTTTAGATAAAAATTCATCTCTTTGGTTGAACATTCATTTTTTTGAAATTAAAAATTTAATTATTCAATTTTTTGTTGAAAAATGATCTTTTTTAGTTGAATATTCATCTTTTTTGGTAGAAGTTAATCTTTTTGATTCAAAATGCATCACTTTGGTCAAAAATTCAATTATTCTAGTTCAATATTCATCACTTTAGTTGGAAATTCATCTTTCTGGTTTAAAATTCAACTATTTTAGTTAAAGATTTACAATTTTATTTGAAAATTCATCACTTTGTTTGAAAATGTAAGTCTTTTTTTGAAAGTTAGTTTTTTTGTTTGGTTAAACATTAATTTTTTTAGCTTAAAATTTAATTATTTAAGTTTTGGTTAACAGTTTATCGTTTCTAGTAAAAATTAAGTCTTCGTTATTGGAAATTAAACAATTTGAATTGACGATTCATTGTTTTAGTTGAAAACTCATCTTTTTGGTTCAAAATTCAACTATTCCAGTTGAAGATTCATCATTTTAGTTCAAAATTTATCACTTAGGTTGAAAATTGAACTATTTTTTGAAAATTCGTTATTTTTTGTTAAAAATTATCTTTTTTAACTTAAAGTTTAACTATTCTATCTTTTGTTAAAATTTTATATTTTGTACTGCAAAATTCAAATATTTCTTTCAACATTAATTTATTTTGAAATTTTGTGCTCTATGTGTTAAATGATGTTCAGAATGAACGTCATGAATTAAAATAAATGTTTGTGTTTAGCATCAAATATTAATATTTTACTTCCAGTTGACCGAGAAAATTGAAAAACTTGACCGGGAAAAACCGGAAAATTAACGGGGAATTTGAAATCTCCGCCGAATTCCCACCCTGTAATAATCATCATGTCATCTCAAGTTTACATGCGACACAAAACGCAGACTATAAGCTTCATCAAGTGAACGACAGATGTCGACAGCATTTTTCACGAACTTGACTATAAGCTTCATCAAGTGGCCGGTAGAGTTATGGCGTTTTCTTGTCCTCAAACAACGATTTTAAAATCTTGGATGTTTCCGTCTAACATCTTGATGTTGCTAGTTGTAAATAAAAATTTAAATATAAATAAAATGAGATATGAAATCTACAATAGAAAATAAGAGATGGGAAGATGGAATAATGCATAGTGTTTCCATATGTTCCTTCGTCTCGTTGAGAGCGTGCGACGAAACAAATGATGGGTATGTTTGAAACGTAAGAAACTATTACGAAAAATCATAATAGACGTATATGGGCCTGCAGGGCTAACGACCGTTTCCTCTGCAGCTGCACCTGTTATACGCAGATCGGTTGGGTTGGTCCCTTGCAAGGGATGCACGCGAGCCACATATGCCGATGGCGGTGCCGTTCGCTCTAAAAGACAAAATGCCCCGGAGCAACTGCTATGCCCCATCCCTCGCTCGGAGTTCAAAAAAAATACAAACAAAAATTACCCACAGGAGAATCCTGGATTTGAAGTACTTAAAACTATAGCAACAAGAATTGAAAATCGCATCCTTTTCTCTCTAACCCTACAGTCGTATAATTCAATCTCCGAATACAAATTGCATGTTAAATTTCACTCATCAGCATAACGGGTCGTCTATGAACTACAGGGAGATAAATGGATATTTAAACCGACGTGTCCATATGACAAGGCTCCATCTCGAAGAAACCAAATGAAATGGTGCGCCAGAGTTGAGGGCGCTGATGTCAACATTACAATCTCTATGAGATTTTGAAGCTGGAAATTTCTGTACAGGAACCTCGGAGGATCCTGGACATGTTTCTGGATACGAACGTGCACACAGACCTGTACAGGTAACCTTGACGGTTCCTGTACAGGAATTTGGTGAAGGAAACTGTACATGATCCTGCAAATCCAGCAAACACGTTCTGTAACTGTTCTAGATAAAAAAAACCTGTGTTCTATAACAGTTGTTACAAGATGGTGAAAGAAGTGTTCTAGAACAGAAAGGTAACAGTGTTCTAGAGCACTGTGACAAAATTGTGACAGAACTGTTCTAGAAAAAAAGGTAACAGTGTTCTAGAACACTGTGACTAAATTGCAAGAGAACGGTTCTAGTCTAGAACAATGGACAGCACTGTTCTGTAACATTTTCCATGGAATTGTTCTAGAACAAAACCGATTTCAGACGTTCTATAACATTTGTTCCAAGTTTGTTCTAGAACTGTTGCGTAACAGTGTTATATCGAATTTCTAGAACCCTGTTATAAGTGTATTCTAGCACGAATCAGAAACAAAAATTAATATCTGTTCGGGAACAGTTGTAACGTAATTGTTCTAGAACTGACCAATCACAGACGTTCTATAACATTTGGTCTCAGTTTGTTCTAGAAGTTTGCCGTGATTGTGTTATATCAAACTTCTAGAACACTGTTATAAGTGTATTCTAGAATGAATTAGGAACTAATATTAATATCTGTTCCAGAACAGTTACGTAATTTTTCTAGAACTGACCAATCACAGACGTTCTGTAACATTTGTTCCAAGTTTAATCTAGAATCGTTCTGTAACAGTGTTATGTCAACGTGCTAGAACTGCGTTACAAATTGTTTACATAAAATTTTCAATTGAGTTCTAGAATTATTCTAGAAATCTTACAGATCGGTTGTCACAGCGTTCTTGTTCTGTTACAAATTTGTAACACAAAATTTGTAATTGAGTTCTAGAATTGTTCTAGAAATGTTACTGGGGGAAACTTGACATGATCCTGCAAATCCAGCAAACACATTCTGTAACTGTTCTAGATGAAAAAAAACTATGTTCTATAACAGTTCTTACAAGATGGTGAGAGCATTGTTCTAGAACACAAGGGTAACAGTGTTCTAAAACACAAAGGTAACAGTGCTCTAGAACACTGTGACAAAATTGTGACAGAACTGTTCTAGAACAATGTGACAGCACTGTTCTGTAACAGTTTCTATGGAATTATTGCCGAACAAACCGATCGCAGACGTTCTATTACATTTGTTCCAAGTTTGTTCTAGAACTGTGCCGTAACAGTGTTATATCGAATTTCTAGAACCCTGTTATAAATGTATTCTAGAACGAATTAGGAACAAAAATTAATATCTGTTCCAGAACAGTTGTTACGAAATTGTTCTAGAACCGACTAATCACAGACTTTCTGTGATATTTGTTCCAAGTTTATTCTAGAATTTTTATGTCACAGTGTATTGTCAACGTGCTATAACTGTGTTACAAATTTGTTACATAAAATTTGTAATTGAGTTCTAGAATTATTCTAGAAATCTTACAGATCGGTTGTCACAGCGTTCTAGTTCTGTTACAGATTTGTTACACAAAATTTTTGTTGAGTTCTAGAATTGTTCCAGAAATGTTACTGGGGGAAACTTTACATGATCCTGCAAATCCAGCAAACACGTTCTGTAACTTTTCTAGATGAAAAAAAGCTGTGTTCTATAACAGTTCTTACAAGTTGGTGAGAGAATTGTTCTAGAACACAAGGGTAACAGTGTTCTCAAACACAAAGATACCAGTGTTCTAGAGCACAGTGACAAAATTGTGACAGAACTGTTCTAGAACAATGTGACAGCACTGTTCTGTAACAGTTGCTATCGAATTGTTCTAGAACAAACCGATCGCAGACGTTCTATTACATTTGTTCCAAGTTTGTTCTAGAACTGTGCCGTAACAGTGTTATATCGAATTTCTAGAACCCTGTTATAAGTGTATTCTAGAACGAATTAGGAACACAAATTAATATCTGTTCCAGAACAGTTGTTACGTAATTGTTCTAGAACCGACTAATCACAGACGTTCTGTAACATTTGTTCCAAGTTTAATCTAGAATTGTTCTCTAACAATCTTATGTCAACGTGCTAGAACTGTGTTGCAAATTTGTTACAAATTTGTTACCTAAAATTTTCAATTAAGTTCTAGAATTATTCTAGAAATCTTACAGATCGGTTGTCACAGCGTTCCAATTCTGTTACAGATTTGTTACACAAAATTTTTTTTGAGTTCTAGAATTGTTCTAGAAATGTTACTGGGGGAAACTTTACATGATCCTGCAAATCCAGCAAACACGTTCTGTAACTGTTCTAGATGAAAAAAACTGTGTTCTATAACAGTTCTTACAAGTCGGTGAGAGAATTGTTCTAGAACACAACGGTACCAGTGTTCTCAAACACAAATGTAACAGTGTTCTAGAGCACTGTGACAAAATTGTGACAGAACTGTTCTAGAACAATGTGACAGCACTG
>CAKNYM010050915.1:49763-63248 GCA_932195095.1 Andricus curvator
AACAGTTGTTACGTAATTGTTCTAGAACCGACTAATCACAGACGTTCCGTAACATTTGTTCCAAGTTTAATCTAGAATTGTTCTCTAACAATCTTATGTCAACGTGCTAGAACTGTGTTACAAATTTGTTACATACAATTTTCAATTAAGTTCTAGAATTATTCTAGAAATATTACAGATCGGTTGTAACAGCGTTCTAGTTCTGTTACAGATTTGTTACACGAAATTTTTTTTGAGTTCTAGAATTGTTCTAGCAATGTTACTGGGGGAAACTATACATGATCCTGCAAATCCAGCAAACACGTTCTGTAACTGTTCTAGATGAAAAAAACTGTGTTCAATAAGAGCTGTTACAAGATGGTGTGAGAACTGTTCTAGAACAGAAAGGTAAGTGTTCTAGAACACTGTTACAAAATTGTGACAGAACTGTTCGAGAAAAAAATAGGTAATAGTTTTCTAGAACACTGGGACTGAATTGTGAGAGAACGGTTCTAGAACTATGTGACAGCACTGTTCTGTAACAGTTGCTATGGAATTGTTCTGGAACCAACCGATCACAGAAATTCTATAACATTTGTTTCAAGCTTGTTCTAGAACTGTGCCGTGACAGTGTTATATCGAAGTTCTACAACCCTGTTAAAAGTGTTTTCTAGAATGAATTTCGAACAAAGATGAATAACTTTTGCAGAACAGTTGTTACCTAATTGTTCTAGAACTGATCAATCACAGAGGTTCTATAACATTTGGTCTCAGTTTGTTCTAGAACTTTGCCGTGATTGTGTTATATCAAACTTCTAGAACACTGTTATAAGTGTATTCTAGAACGAATTAGGAACAAATATTAATATCTGTTCCAGAACAGTTACGTAATTTTTCTAGAACTGACCAATCACAGACGTTCTGTAACATTTGTTCCAAGTTTAATCTAGAATTGTTCTGTAAGAGTGTTATGTCAACGTGCTAGAACTGTGTTACAAACTTCTTACATAAAATTTGTAATTGAGTCCTAAAATTGTTCTACACATGTTACAGATCGGTTGTCACATCGTTCTAGTTCTGTATAGATTTGTTACACAACATTTTCAATTAAGTTCTAGAATTGTTCTAGAAATGTTACAGATCGGTTGACCCATCGTTCCAGAACTGTTACAGTATTGTTACATAAAACTTGTAACTGAGTTCTAGAATTGTTCTAGAAATGTTACCTGTAACAAAAAGACGAATTTTCATTCAAAATACAAGAACTTTGAACAAAACAGATGAAATTTCGACCAGAAAAGATGACTATTACAAAATAGTTGAACCTTCAAAAAATAATTAAACTCTAAACAAAAAAGTTGAACTTTTAACCAAACAGTTAAATTTTTGACCCACAAATATGAATTGTCAACAAGGAAGTTAATTCTCAATCAAAGCAAATGAATTTTCAGTCATGTAGTTGAATTTTCATCTGAAAAAGATAAGTTTTCAATCAAAAATATATACGTAATATTTTCATTAAAAAAATTAATTTAAAAAAAAGAATTTGCGACCAGTTGAATTCAACCAAAAACGACGATTTTTCAGCAAAATAATTGAATCCTTAAACAGAAAGATGAATTTTCAACAAAATACATGAAGTTTCTATCAAATATTTGAATTATTAACCTATAAAGGATACATTTTCAATGAAAAATGAAATTGTTGAACACTTAGATAACAAAATTAATTTTTATCAAAAAAAAAAAAAGTAATTTCCAACAAAATATTTAAGCTTTCAAGCTAAAAAGTCAAATGTTTTAGAAACTGTTGACTTTCAACCGGAAAAGATGAATTGTCAATAAAAAAGTTAATTTTCAATCAAGACAGACGAATTTTTAACCAAATAGTTGAATCTTCAACTAAAAAAGATAAAACCAAAAATTGAATAGTTATATTTTCAATTGAAAAAATCAATTAAAAAAGAAAGAAGATATTTACCACCAGCTAAATTCAACTAAAAAAGACGAATTTTTGACAAAATAATTGAATCCTCGACCACAAAGATGAATTTTCGACAAAGAAATTTAATATTATGCCAAAAAAGACGAATTTTCAACAAAATATGTTAATATTCAAAAAAAAAAGAATCTTCAACCAAGAAAATTAATTTTCAACAAATTAGTGCAAGTTTTAACCAAGTAGTTGAATTTTTTATTAAACAAGATGACTTTTTAACAAAATAATTTTTATTAATCGTTCAGAAGAGCGACAAAAAATGACACCTCCGCGTCTACCTCAAACTGAGGAATTTTTTTTTTATTTTATTTTTTTTTAAATTGAATTATTTTTAATTTAAACGTTCCAAAGAGAACATGATTCTGATTGAAAACTAATCTGTATACATTTGAAATAAAAAACTTTTAAAATATTTTATCCAATGAGCTGCGTCCAAAACTGAGAATTCGATAATATAAAGTTTCGTAAAATGGGCAAATTAGAACAAAATCTAATTTTAAAAAATTGAGAATTTGGAAAGAGGAACGTTCAAAATAACATTTTTTGAATTTTAAACTTCAAAATGTATTATTAACTTTAAAACGTGTAATACTTATAGAATTAAGCAAATTCAGGATATTCCATTTTTTATGGTTAAAAAATAATTTTGTTGTTTGAAGATTTAATTAATTTTTCAAAATTAGTTTTTTAAAATCTGAAAATGGACCATTTTTATGTGAAAATCCAACTAATTAGTTCAAAAGTTAAAAATTTATTTGATTAGTGGAAAAACTATATCCTAGGTTGAAAATTTAACTGTTTTGTTGAAAATTGTTGTTTTTTATGAAAATAATTTTTTTCAGCTGTATAATCAACTATTCTATTTTTGGATGAAAATGGATAGTTTTTAATTTAAAATCCATCTGTTTAGTTGAATATTAACTTTTTGATAAAAATTTGTATTTTCGGGTCAAAAATTCAACTGTTTTATCAAAAATTCAACAATTCTGTTAAAAATTAACTTTTTGGGTGAAAATTCATATTTTTGGGTAAAAAATTGATCTGTTTTATAGAGAATGCGCCTTTTTGGCTGGAAAATTTATCAATTTGGTTTAAGTTTTTTCTCTGTTGAATGAAAAATCTTTTTCTTGATGAAAATTCATCTCATTGGTAGAATTTTTCTCTTCTTTGGTTAAAAGTGCAATTTTTTGGTTATTGATCTTTTTGGTTAAGGATTCAATTATTTTCTTAGAAATTCGTCTCTTTGGTTGAATTCAACTGTTTTTTATTTAAAATTAAAATCTTTTTTGGTTGAAATATCAACTTTTATATTTTTCACTCCAATTTTATTTTTATTATTATTTTTCGAAAATTCAACCATTTTGTTGAAAATTTTATTATTTTGTGAAAAATTCAACTATTTGGTTAAAAAATTATCTTTTCAGGTTGAATGTTCAATTTTTTTCTGGAAGTCAGTTTTTTTTCGAAAATTCAACTTCTTTGTTGAATATCTGTCTTTCTGAATAGAAAATTCGTCTCCCTGGATCGAAAATATATTTTTTTTTGGTAGAAAACCGTTTTATATTGAATTTGATATGGTAAATATTAGGTTTGTTTTGTATTTTATTTCACGCGTGTATCAAATTAAATCGAGAAAAAAATTTGACTCAAAATGGCCCCTTCCGATATCTTCATTTCCCTAAAAATAAGTTGAGGGACAAAAATGGGAAGATCGATCAAACTTGACATCATAGAGACATCACTACATGACCTTAAGTACACTCAACTCCCGATATAAGAACCCCCGGTTTACGACATTTCTAAAACTGATGGCCTTTCAGTTTTGTGATGAGAGGAGCCGTGGGGCCTAAAGAAAGGATGTGCTCAGTCAAGCGTGACAAACAGCTCGAGGACCGCACTTCTAAGGCGTTAGTTGCATCAGGTTGCGTCATGCGTCCAACTCCGACATAAATGATTCATGCGGCCCCGCCTGTTCACTTTTGCATTCCTCCGATTTAGGATCAAGACTGATGGAAGCCATGTCCGAAACTGGTCTTATATCGGGAGTTGAGTCTATTTGTTTTTACTTCAAAGAGTCTAATCCTATTTTTTCCGATTGATACTATAAAGCATAGCATACATTTTGAATCTCTTTCTTCTTGAATTTTTAAATAAATAAATATTGGTGAAAATTGTTAGGAAAGTTTTTCTAAATAAAATTGTAGTAATTTGTAGGTTAAAATATGGAGAATCGTATTAAAGTAGTGAATGATTATATGCTGATGCTCACTCCCGTTAGGTGAATTTCCTTCTGGGATTGTCCTCAGGAAGTCTTGGGGTCATTGCGTGCGGGACACAGGAGGCGATCGCGAATCACCGTGAACTTTGTATTGTCGTCGAAGAAGGTTCAGGGTTACGAGGGTCACGAAGTCGCGAGTTTTCTTCAGGGTCACCGTTACCCACCAATCAATGTCTATCTTCCAACCATACGTACTGCACAATTGTACAATTGCACAATTGCACAATTGCATATGGTACGGGGAATCCTACTTCAAATCTGGGTCTGTCTTGTCATTCCACTACTTTTAGCGCTCCACGGAGTTTTTTAAATTCTACTTTGTTGCCTTTCTAGCTTTGGGGTCAGTAACTGATGAAGAAGATTTGAAGTTTCATCAGACGTTTCGTCCGCCCGTCCATATTACTATTTTCCCAGGAGGAGAAATTAGGAAAGAAGAAGTAGGGAAAGCGTGGGGAAATGAGGGTGAGGATGTTAGGAGAGGAGAAAGTTAGGGGAGGAGAAGTTAGGGGAGGGGAAGTTGGGGAAATGAGTGCAATTGAGTTTCGGAAATTAGGGGAAGCGTATGAAAATGAGAGGAGGACAAGTGACTGGACAGAGGGGAAGTTAGGGGAAATGAGGAGAGGGAAAGAAGGGGAAGTAGGGGAAAATGAAAGAGGTAAATTAGGTGTGTAAAGGGAAATAAGGGTGGAGTAGGGGAAGTGAGGAGTAGGAAGTTATAGGAAATAAGAAGAGGGGAAGTGAGGTGAATGTTGTTGGTTTTCCACAGTTTTCCTCTCCCCTGGCCAAAAGTCCAGTACTTCTAATAAAGTCGGATGCAGCCGCTGGTTATCACTCATTGTGATCCAGAAAAAGAGTGATTTCTCACAAAAATAAGGGAATAATAGGAATATAAATTCTTTCAAGTAAAATTAATGCAAATACCATATTGAACTCAATATGAAACAACTAAATTCCTAAGATTTCAAGTCGAAATGTATTGCAATTTCAACTAAGTAGATAAATTTTCTAATCAACAAAGATTTTCTACCGAAAGAAATATATTTTCAGCTCAAAAAGACGAACTTCCAAAAACAAAAGACCAATTTTTAAATAAACAGTTGCATTAACAACCGAATAGTTTAACGTTCAAGCAAGAGAGACGAATTAAAAAAAATAGTTTACCTTCTAACCAAATAGTTCAATTTTCTAAACAAACAGATAAATTTTTTGGATGACAGATGAGTTTTCAACAACAAAGTTAATTTTTAATCAAGAAAGATGACTTTTCTAACATAAAAGAAGAATTTTCTACCAAAAGACTACCAAAGAACAAATAGATAAATTTTGAATAAAAAACGATGAATTTAGTTAGATTTTCAACTAATAAAGTTTTTTTTTTTAACCAAAAATGGAATTGTAATATTTTCAGTTTTAAAAATGAATTTCACACACAAAAAGAATTAATTTTCAACAATTTGAAGTCAACCAAAAAAGACGACTTTTTAACTTTTTTTAGTTGAATCCTCAACCAAAAAAAGATGAATTTTCAACTAAAGAGATTAATTTTCTAACCAGAAAGTCGAAGTTTTAACAAAATATACCAATTTTCTACCAAACATTTGAATTTTCAACTTATAAGGGATAAATTTCCAACCAAATATAAAATAGTTAAGCTTTCAGATAAAAAATTAACTTTTTAGAAAAAAAAAACTAATTGTCAACCAGTTGAATTCAACCAAGAAACGACGGATCTTGAACCTCAACCGAAAAGATGAATTTTGTAATCAAGTTAAATTTTTAATCAAATAGTTAAATTTTTAACCAAATAGTTAAATACTCAACCAAAATGTTGAATATTTTACCAAGAAGTTCAATTTTCTACAAAAAAAGGCAAATTTTCAACAAAGTACACAAATTTTCAATAATATTTGTAAAATTCTGAAACCAAAAAGATGAATTACTTACGAAAGAGTTGAATTTTCAACATGAAAATATGATTTTTTAACAAAAAAGTATATTATATATCAAAAAGTTCAATTTTCATAAAAACAGTCGAATTTTGAACGAAATAGTTGGAATTTTCAACGAAAAGTTAATTTTTAACCAATTACTTTAATTTTCTACCAAATTGTGGAATTTTCTAATAATAAATACGAATTTTCTACAAAACTGTTCAATTTTCGACCCAAAAATAGGCATTTTTAACTAAAATTATGAATCTTAACCAGAAAAAAATAAATTTTCTAAAAAATAGTTTAAATTTAACCCAAGTAGTTGAATTTTGAACCAAAAAATATGATTTTTTAACCAAATAGTTAAATCTTTAACCAAAAAAAGGAATATTTTAGCAGGTTTAATTTTCTATAAAAAAGACCAATTTTTAACAAAATACAAAAAAAGATATTAATTTGAAATAGAAGCAAATGAATTCATCCAAAAAGACGATTTTTCAACAAAATAGTTGAATTTTCAACTAAAAAAGATCAATTTTCAATTAAAAATATGAATTTTCAACCACAAATGGAATAGTTACATTTTTAGATGAAAAAATTAATTTTTAACCAAAAAAAAAACGAATTTTCTACCAGTTTAATTGCACCATAAAAGAAGAATTTTTAACAAAATAGTTGAATCCACAGCCAAAAAGATAAATTTTCAAAAAAAGAAGATTAATTTTGTACCAAAAAATGACGAATTTCCAAAAAAATAGATGAAGTTTCCAGCAGACACTATGAATTTGCATCAAACAAGTTTATTTTTTACCTAGTAGTTAATTTTTCAAATGAATTGTTTAATTTTTAACACATCAACTGAATTTTCTACTAAAATAGCTAAAAAATATTTTTATTTTAAATAAAAAATAGTTTAATTCAACCAAAGAATACGAATTTTCAACCAAATAGTTGAATTTTCAAATAGAAAAGATTAATTTTCAATTAAAAATATAAATTTGCAATCAAAAATGGAATTATTATACATTCAGTTTCAAAAAAAAAAAGGTTATATTTTCTACTCTGAAGATGAATTTTCGACTAAAGTGATGAATCTTAATTAAAAAATTGAATTTTAATAAATTAGTTCAACTTTGAAAAATGTAGTTGAATTTTGAAATAAAAAAAGATGAATTCTCAACGAAAAGTATAAATGATATTTCAAGCAAAAAAGATTTTATTTTATATCGGAAACAATTGAATTCAATCAAAAAATACGAATTTTCAACAAAAGAGTTAAACTTTTTAACTAAAGAGATGAATTTTCAATGAAAAATATGAATTTTTAACTAAGAAGTATAAATTTATACCAAAAAACACGAATTTTAAATAGAATACATGGATTTTTAACTAAAAAAGATAAATTTTCTACCTTATAATTGAATTTTCAACTAAAAAAGATAATTTTTAACTAAAATGATGAATATTCATGAAAAAATTGATTTTTCACAAAGTAGTTCAACTTTGAATCAGGTAGTTGAATTTTCAAACAAAAAAGGTGAATTTTCAACAAAAAGTTCAAATGGTGATATTTCAAGCAAAAAAGATGATATTTTATATTAAAAAAAATTGAATTCAATCAAAAAATACGAATTTTCAATAGAATACATACATTTTCGACCTAAAAAGATAAATTTTTAATGAAATAATTGAATTTTCAAATAAAAAAGATAAATTTTTAATAGAAACATGAATTTAAAAAAAAAAGAATAATATTCTACCTAAAAAGGCCAATTTTTCAATAAAATACATGTAGTTTCCACCTCAACACTATAAATTTTCAACAAAAGAGTTAATTTTTTACCAATTAGGTCATTTTTAAAATAAATAGTTTAATTTTTAAACAAAGAGTTGAATTTTCTTCTAAAATAGTCAAATTTCTAACCTTAAAAAAAGAAATAATTTTCAAGAAAAAACACAACGAATTTTGTACCATTTAAATTAAACCAAAAAAGATGAATTTGTATCAAAATAGCTGAATCCATAGCCAACAACATGAAATTAAAAAAAAAAAAGATTAATTTTGTACCCAAAAAAGAAGAATCTTCAAACAAATTGTTGAATTTTTGACCAAAAAAGATGAGTTTTTAACAAAACAGTTGCATTTTAAACCAGTGAAGTGGAGTCGTCTGGCGGTATATGTATTCATGAGAAAGGACTTAAGGCTCTCAAAACGACTGGGGTTTTCGCCAGATCCATAATACGTCTACAAAAATGCATTGTTTGATGTAATATTTCAACTCAATAATCTGAAGGCTGAAGATACCTGCTGCAACAGAGAGATTTTTTCGAAAAATTTTCTTGTTGTTTTTTTTTTTTTTTTTTTTGAAATTTAAGTGTTTTGCGCCTGCAAAAAGAAACATAGCTATTGTGTATGCCGGGCTGCAGTCACCCGGTCCAGTTTCAAGTCGCATAAAATCTGCAAGTAGCGTATCTTTGTCGCTGAGTGTATTATATAATATAATAATAAAAATAAATAATAATAATGTAAAAAAAAAAATTTTAAATAAAAATCCAACTCTAACAAAAAATGCTTTCGACATATTGGGCTGTAACCATCTTAAGCCTGAGACATTAATTTTAATAAATAATGTATAATGATAGTTCAAAAAATAAATTATTAAACAATAATAAACTGAAAAGTAGATATTCATATTTATATATTTATTTATATTTATATATTTTTTCGTAAGGCCGAATCGGGAAGAAGCTGTAAAATCAAAATTCAATTTCCTCATTTCAATTCATGAATACAAGCCTAGTATTCATGTGCTAGCAATAATAATAATAAATGAATTGCTTCGGTGGCTCAGTTCATTATATATTATATATTTATTTTTATTATGTTTTTATTATGTAACGGCCATACCACGCTGAAAAACCCAGTTCTCGTCAGATCACTGAAGTTAAGCAGCGTTGGACGCGGTTATTACTTGGATGGGTGACCATTCGAGAATACTGAGTGCTGTTGGCACATCGTGAGTGTGGTGAGCCCACACTTGTAGTTATTTATAACTACAAGAAAACTATCCACCTAGAAACACTACCCGAATCGGGTAGTGTCACGCCTACCCTGAAAGGGAAATGGCTTAATGGTATATATATATATATATATATATATATATATATATTGTATTATATTATATTATATATTACTCTAAGTAACGAAGACACGCTACTTGCAGATTTTATGCGACTTAAAACTAGCCGGGGTGACTGCAGCCCGGCATACACAATAATGTTGCTTTTTACAGGCGCACACTCAAATTTCAATTACAAAAAAAAAAATTTCGAAAAAATCTCTCTGTTCCGGCCTGTATAATTGTCTTCAGATTATGTGGTTAAAATATCACATTAAACAATGCATTCTGGTAGACGTATTAATGGATCTGGCGAAAACGCCAGTCATTTTAAGAGCCTTAAATGATACTTTAGCAGTTCTGCGGGACTTAGATGGACCAGCCTAAAATAATAATAATAAAAATAATAACAGAAGTACAATGTAAGCAAAATCCACCAATCAATTTGTAATTCTCTAACTGCTCAAAAATAGTTTGAAAAAATAGAAACCGCCTTCTCGAAGATATTCAGTGATCCAAAATGCAGTGGAAATTCGCAGAAGGGATTACAAATTCGAAAAGGGCTATGATTAACACCTTGCACCTATGCAATGTATGAAGCGTTTTTGTGAATTATTTTTTTGCTGAGCAAATTATAGAGACTTGAGCTGATTTTCTGCAGTTTTTCTAAGAAGGCATTAAATATCCCGAAGCGTGAAGCAATCCGCCGGGGTCGCTGGTTTTGGAAATAAATGGCACGAGAGGGCAACAAGAATACTAGGAAAAAAGCATAAAGTGTTTCAGATTACGGTCGAGAGTCTGAATCCGTGAGCGATTTTCAGCGATTTTGCTCGGGTAAGGAATAAGGATACTTCTCATTAAATGGCACGCACGCGAGGAGTCATTTTCAATTTTTTTCAATTTCAAATGTAACTGGTAGCTTTCTAGGTGTCTAAGTGTCTATTTTATTTTTCCATGGCACTGGCCCTTTCGGTTTTGCCGCCAGGCTTGCTCGACATTCAGTCCGATTGATTTTGATTAGTTGGTCCTGTAATTATTCGGCTGCATTTCATGGGTGCACGCGAGGACTGTTATTATTCGCTTTCTTCTCGAGGATGGTGCCGTTGGACCCATTTCTATGGGGTTTTTTGCCAACATAACACCTCGAGTCTGGCAATATTAATTCTGGAAGTGGACACAAAAAGTAGTTACTCAAAAGGTAGTTGACAGCAGCTTCCAATTTTTGTTACACTTCGAAATCGCGTGATTTTTTTACCATTGAGATGTGGAGAATCATGAATTTTTCATCTAGAATGGATGTTTCAATCAGAGAATAATGGACTTTTTATTCGAGTGTAGAGAGAATTTTTTTATATAGTAATTTAGATAGAGTTCTTAGGTTGGAATGTATTGTGGAAGTAAGTGGTGTTTTTCAATTAAGGCCATGTGACGAGAGGGTCACGTGACCGGATTCCTACCTTACTGACCCTTTTTTTATTTCCTAACTTATTTTCACACGAATGGCCACATCGAGTTGAAAATTTGAGTTAATAAATAAGAAGCACTAAGAAAAGTGGGTCTGGTCCTAAATTTTAATAATCATGAAAGTAGCAAACAAAAATTATTTGCAGAAAAAAACTTTTTTCATAATTATAAAAATTCAGGAAGAGACCCACCTTTCTTAGGACTTCTTATTTAGTATCCCAAATTTTCAACTCGATGTGGCGCTTCGTGTGAAAATAAGTTAGAAAATAAAAAAAGTGCCGGTAAGGTAGAAATCTGGTTTACGTGACCCACTCATCACATAGCCTTAAGGCCATGCTATACATTAGTCACGTGACTCAGCCAGTCCTGAGATCGATATTTTTTGTCCCATATTTAAAAATAAAAGTTAAAATAAAGCGGAAAAAATTGGGGAAAATATTAATAAATATAAAAGGACAGTGTGTGGTAAAGCATAGAGTTGGGGAAGAAAAAAAAAGTTATTATTGGAATAATAAATATCGACCGGCACAATGCAGAAGTTTCTTCTTGGTCGGTAAGGAAGAATATCCGCTGTTGTGAATTTCTTTATTCATTACATTTTTTTCTTTAATATTTCGAGCCAAATGTTGTATACAAACGCAGATTACTATTTCCTGATGCTTTCCCCAAAGTTTCAACTCGATATCTCATTTTGTGTGGACATGAGTTGTTGCACAAAAATGCCAGTATTGCTCCGGTTTTATTTTCTTCAAAATAATTTTTTTCTGAATTTCGAGCCAGATGTTGTATACAAACGTAGATTATTGTTTCCTGAGGCTTTCCCAAAAATTTAAACTCGATATCTCATTCGATGTGGACGTGAGTTGTTGCAACAAAAATTATCGATAATTTAGGTCACGTGACCCGTGTAGAACATGGCCTTAAGGATGGACGTTTAATCTAATTGGAAGCATCAACACTAGGGTGGTCCAAACATTTTTTTTCTCGAATTTTCATGAATATCGCCCGGGTTCAAATCCACAAAAAAATCAATCCATTTTTTTTTCGAACAAAATTATATTTAGAGGTGGCGCAAACCCCATGAAGTTTAACGCGTATTTCTCATGAGAAAAAAATACGTTTTTGTAAATTTTAGGCAGGTTCGTGAATATTAGGTGAACCGAGTTGAAACTCAATGTTTCTCTTTACAATTAGCCATAGAATACGAATGAAATATTAATTTTTGAGTATCACCCCTATAACTTTGTTTTATAAGGTCCCAAATAAACCCCATAAGTGAAAAAATGTATTTTGCGAGTTTTTGGCGCTAATTACGTTTTTTTCGATTTTTTTCATGCTGATTGTTTTTAATACAAAAAAACTACTTTATACTAATAAATAGATGTTTACATAAATTGTTTAAACAATTTATTATTGTTTCAGCAATTTTCTCTTAGAATAAAGTTAGAAAGTCGCGGTTTTTTTCAAAAATTTTCCAGTCTTTGTCCAATTTTCAATGAGAGTGAGTATACTCTATTGATTCTAACAAAAATAATTGTTTAAAGAATTTATTATTATTGTTAATTACATCCTCTCAGAATAATGCTAGAAATTGTAGCTTTTCCTGAAATTTTTCAATTTTGTCCACTCTTCACTTGGATTGAGTTGATATTTAATTCAGTTTAGCAAAAATAATTGTTTAAACAAATTATTATTGTTTATAGCTATCTTCTCTTATTAATGAATTAAAACCTAGTAATGCTAGGTAGTTGCGGGTTTTTTAAAAAATTTCCACTTTTTGTCAAATTTTCAATTAGAGTGAGGGAAATAATTATATAAAGTTAACAAAATCAATTGTTACAACAATTTATTATTATTTTTATCAATTTTCTCTTAGAATAGAGTCAGAAAGTCGCGGTTTTTTAAAACTTATTTCACTTTTTGTCCAATTCTCAATTAGAGTGAGGTAATACTTAATTAATGTTAACAAACATAATTGTTCAAACAATTTATTATTGTTAATAATATTCTCTTAAAATAATGCTAGAAAAATGCAGTTTTTTCTAAACCGTTCCACTTTTTGTCCAATTTCCAATTGGAGTGAGGTAAATAATTAAATGAAGTTAAGAAAATTAATTGTTGAATCAATTTATTATTATTTTTAGCATTTTTCTCTTAGAATGGAGTCAGAAAGTCGCGGTTTTTTAAAACTTTTTTCACTTTTTGTCCAATTTTCAATTAATTTTCAATCATTTTTAATAAGAATAACAATTATCAATTTTAATTGATTATTATTAACAAACATGATTGTTTAAACAATATATTATTGTTAATAATATTCTCTTAGAATAATACTAGAAAATTGCAGTTTTTTCTAAACTTTTCCACTTTTTGTCCAATTTCCAATTAGAGTGAGGTATGTAATTAATGAAAGTTAACAAAATAATTGTTTTAACAATTTATTATTATTTTTAGCAATTTTCTCTTAAAATAGAGTTAGAAAGTCGCGGTTTTTTCAAACATTTCCCACTTTTTGTCCAATTTTCAATGGGAGTGTGATAATACTTAATTAATGTTAACAAACATAATTGTTCAAACAATTTATTATTATTGTTAATAATATTCTCTTAGAATAATGCTAGAAATTGCGGTTTCCTAGCATTATCAAATTTTTGTCCACTTTTCACTTAAAGTGAGTTAATATTTCATTTATTTTAGGAAAAATAATTGTTTGAAC
>CAKNYM010050915.1:89517-116149 GCA_932195095.1 Andricus curvator
CGGATTTTTTACAACAGTTGAATTTTCAACCACAAAAATTGAACTTTAAAAAAAAAGTTAATCTTCAAGCAAGAGAGATGATGACATTTCTACCAAAAAAGATAAATTGTCAATCCAAAAAAGATGAATTTAAATCAAAAACAGTTAAGTTCAACAAAAAAGATGAATTTCCCACACAAAAAAAACGAATTTTTAACAAAATAGTTCAATTTTCAACGAAAAAGATCAATAAAATTTTCAAAGAAAAATATAATAGTTGTTATTTCAACAGTTAAATTCAACAAAAAAAGATGAATTTTCAACCTCAAAATATTTCAATTTTTTATAAAAAATAATTGAATTTAACCAAAAACGATGAATTTTCAAAGAAAAAGTTGAACATAAAAAAAAGTTCATCTTCAAGCAAGAGAGATGACGTTTCTACCAAAAAAGATAAATTTTCAATCCAAAAAAGATGAATTTAAATCCAAAACAGTTAAGTTCAACAAAATAGTACAATTTTCAACTAAAAAGTTCCACAAAATTTTCTTTTAACTAAAAATAAACGAATTCACCACAAATAGTTAAATTGTCAACCAGAGATGAATTTTCAACCTAGAAATATTTAAATTTTTTATGAAAAATCATTGAATTCAAACAAAAACTACGAATTTTCAAAGAAAAAGTTGAATTTCCAGCAGAAAAATATTTTCAACCAAAAGAAAGGAAGTTTCAACAAAAGAGTTGAGTTTCCCAGATAACAATTTTAACGTTCCAGTAAGATGAATTTTCAGCCAAATAGTTGAATATTCAGTTATTTTAAACAAAATATGTTGAATTTTGAACAAAATGCATCAATTTCCAACCATGTAATTCAATTTTCAACCGAAAAATACGAATTTTCAACAAAAAAGTTGAATTTTCAACCTAGAAAGATGAATTTTTAACTAATGGTCGAATTTTCAAACTAAAAAGATTAACAATCAACCAAAAACGGTTATTTTTTCAAAAAAAGAGTTGAATTTCGAAGCTAAAAGACGGATTTTTTAGAACAGTTACACTTTCGACCGCAAAAACTGAACTTTCAAAAAAAAGTTCATCTTCAAGCAAGAAAGATGACGTTTCTACCAAAAACATGAATTTTCAATCCAAAAAAGATGAATTTAAATCAAAAACAGTTAAATTCAACCAAAAAAGATGAATTTTCAACCATGAATGGAATAGTTTAGTTTGCAGTTTAAAAATTGACTTTTAACTAAAAATAAACGAATTTTCCACAAATAGTTGAATTTTCAGTTATTTAAACAAAATATGTTGAATTTTTAACAAAATGCATGAATTTCCAACCAAGTAGTTGAATTTTCAACTAAAAAAGATCAATTTTCAACCAGGGATGAATCTTCAACCAAAAAATGGATTATTAATAAATCAGTCCAACTTTTAACCCAGTAGTTCAATTTTCAACCAAAAAATACGAATTTTGAACAAAATAGTTAAATTTGCAACCAAAAAGATGAATTTTCAACAAAAAATATAATAGTTGATATTTCAACCAAAAAAAGATTTTAAGATATTCTAATGACCGAATCCAATTCCAATCAGGCAGGGTTCTACACTCGAAGTCGCAGCATCTCTCGGGGACTAGTTTTAAATCAAAACAAATCAAAATTTTTTTATTTAAATCAAAAACAAGTTTTCAATCAAATAGCTCATTTTTCAAACAGAGAAATGTATTTTTAATTAAAATGATAAATCTTCAACTAAATAAATTAATGTTTAACAAAAGAGTTTAACTTTCAACCAAGTAATTTTATTTCCAACCTGAAAGATGAATTTTCAACTAAACTGGTAAATATTTAACTGGAATACTTGAATTTTTAACCGAAAAGAAGAATTTTTGAACAAGAAGATTAACTTTAAAGTAAAAAGATCGTTTTCTACACAAAAAAAACACGGGTTTTTAACAAAATACGTGAATTTTCAATTAAAAGGGACAATTCTTCATCCAAATTGTTGAATTTTGAACTAGAAAAGATTGAGTTTCACAAAAAATGGAACAGTTAAATATTCAGTTGCAGAGATTCATTTTCAACCAAACTGATGAATTTTCCACAAAGTACAGAAATTTTCAAACGAATAGTTTCATTTTTAAATACAAAATATTAATTTTCAACCAAATAGTTGAATTTTCATCCAAAAGATACATTTTCAACAAAAAATAGAATAGTTCAGTTTTCTGTTAAAAATTTAATTCTTAACCAAAGAAAAAAACGGATTTTCAGCAAAATAGTTCAACTTTCTACTAGAATAGTTGCATTTTTAATTTAAAAAATTGATTTTAAACTAAGTAGTTACATTTTCAACTAGAGATGAATGTTCAATTAAAATGATGAATCTTCAACCAAAAAAATTAATTTTTAATAAAAGAGTTTAACTTTTAACCAAGTAGTTGAATTTCTGACTTAAAAATAATTTTTATTTTACAGGATTTTACAAAATATTAGGAAAAAATCGAGCCTTTTTAAAAGATAAGACTTTTTTTAGAAGTTGGGAAGAAATAAAAAATATTGGATAAATTTTCGGAAACGCTTCCAAGTTTTAAAATATTTTAAATCTATTCAATACCCCTTAAATTCCTAAAAATATTTTTAGCTGACTCGAATTTTTCTTAAAATTTTGAGAAATCATTCAAAATGTAAAAAAATTGCCTTGAAATCTTCCAAATTTTCCTAGGAATTTAAATAAAATTAGAAAAGATTTCTGAATATTTCAAATGTGTCAAAAAAGAATCTAGAAGATTTAAAAAAAAAGTTTATTTTACAGGATTATACGAAATATCAGTAAACGTTTGAGCCTTTTTAAAAGATATTTAGGACATTTAGAAGTTTAAAAGGAATAAAAAATATTTAATACATTTTCGGAAATCCTTCCAAGCTTTAAAACATTTTAAATCTATCCAAACCCCTTAAATTCTTAAAAATATTTTTTGCTGACTCGAATTTTTCTTAAAATTTTGAGAAACCATTCAAAATGTCAAAAATTGCCTTAAAATCTTCCAAATTTTCCTATGAATTTTAAGAAAACTTGTTTATTCACTTGAAACCTTTCAACATTTTTTTAAAGCTTCTAAAATTTTGGTTTGAAATCTTTAAAAAAAAATCTGCATTTTTTCAAATCTTTTACAGTTTAAAATTCTTTTTCATTCTTTTCGAATCTTCTAAATATTTCTTGAATTTACTCGATTTTATTTTTTTCAATTTTTGATCACACCAAATTGAAACATTTTTCTTTAAAACCTTTTACTCTTTTTCGAAATTTTAGGAAATCTTTTGAAATGTTTTGAAATCATTTTCAACTTTCTCTTAAAGTACATTTTTCAACACAAAAAATCAAAGAAAATTTTCCCATAAATCTAAAGGAAATTATTTTTTTTAATCCTTTCAAAATTGTTAAAGCTTCTCATATTTTTAAATTATCCAAATTTGTCGTGAATTTTTTTTTCTGCAAAATTTAAAAAATTGTCTTAAAATATTTCAGATTCTTCTTTGCAAACTTTAGAAATCTTTTAAAATGTTTTAAAATCTTTTCAAATATTCTCTTAAAATTAATTTATCAAAATAAAAAAATCATTTTAATTTTTCCTAGGAACGTAAAGAATTCTGTTCATTTTCTTGAAACGTTACAAAATTCCTAAAATATTTGATCAGTTTTTATTATATTTGAATCGTTTCAAAGCTTCTAAATATCTCTTAAACTTAATTAAATTTGTTCTAAAATTATGTATTATGGCCAAATTTTGCTTTAAAATCTTTCACATGCTTTTTCAAAATTTCAGGAAATAATTAAAAATGTTTTGTAATCTTTTTCAATTTGCTCTTAGGATTCATTAGGAAAAAAATCATTTGAAATTTGCCTATGAATCTGAAAAATTAAAAGAATTGTCTTAAAATCTTCCATATTTTTTCCACACATTGTGAAATCCTCAAAACTGAAAATTATTCTTTTAAAATTAAATCTGAACCATTTAAAATTTACCCAGAAATCTTTAAAACAATTTAATCTCAAAATTAAAGCTTCTAAATTTTTTTTTTGAATTCTTCAAAATAAGTTTTTCCCATAATTTAATTTTTCTTATCTCTTTGAAAATGTAAAAAAGTTTAGAAATCATAGTGTGGTAGCAAAATGTTAAGAACAAAATTATTTCCCAATATTAAACAATCATTTACAATTTAAATGTTCTCTTCTATCAATAATGTTTAGCAACATTCAGGAATAAATTTTATGAAGTAAAATTATTTTTTTGGAAATTTCGGTATACACAGAGCTCGGACAAAGCCACCAAAAAGAAAGATTTTTTACCAAAAAAGCCGAACTTTCCACCAAAATTATGAATCTTCATCAAAAAAATGTATGTTTAAGGAAGTAGTTCAACTTTTAACAAAATGGTTGAATTTTTCTGACTAAAAAATATTTATTATTATGAAAAATGTAATAGTTGATATAGTAACCAAAAAAGATTGTAATTTAATATAAAGAACAGTATAATTCATTCAAAAAAGACGATTTTTTAATAGAATAGGTTATTTTTCAACCAAATTGTTGAGTTTAGACCATTTTTTTACAAAAGAGTTGAATTTTCAACCAGTAAATATGGATTTTTGACAAATAAGTTATCTGTTAGCTGAAAAAGACGAATTTTTAACAAAATAAATACATTTCTATCCAAAAAGATGAATTTTCAAATGAAATTATGTATTTTAAAACAAAAGGGTTATTTTCAATCAAGAAGATTAATTTTCTATCAAAAAAGGCGAATTTTCAACTAAAATGGTGAATCTTCAACAACAAAAATAAAGTTTTAACAAAGACTGTTGGCCGAATTTCAACCAAAAAAGATCAATTCTCCTCGAAAAATATAATACGTAGTTCGATATTTCGACAAAAAAGATTTAAATCTTAAATTAAAAACTAGCAATTTTAGCTAAATTGCAATTTTTATCAGGATTCATAATAATTCAATCGACAGCCCTTTTTATACATTTTACATAAGAACTAATTATTATTTTATTGCTATTCCCTAATTGTCCGCCTCTAAAGTGCCAAATTTACTGAAAAAATTTGAATTTTTACATTTTTCACATGTTTTTAAATATGTAATACGATTAATAAAGATTTATGCATTTTCTGCACGATCAATTTTGTTTACCCAGGGCTCGGAACGGGGTCCTTTTTAGTAACTTAGTTACTTTTTTGATCCGCGGTTACTAAAAAGTTACTTATTTTATGAAAAGGTTACTTTTGGTTACATTCATTAATAGATTAAACAACCTGAAAACAGTCACTAAAAGTTATATATATATATATTAGTAACATCGCTTTTTTTAGGCAATTAAAAATCAGGGTGGCGATTCGGCGGACGATTTCAAATTCCCGGTTTTTCCCGGTCAAGTTTTTCAATTTTCCCGGTCAACTAAAAGTAACATATTCATATTTGCCGCAAAACGCAAACATTTATTTTAATTCATGACGTTCGTTCTAAACATCTTCTAACACAACAGAGCAAAACGTTGCAAAATAAATGAATTTTGAAAGAAAGACTTAAATTTTTCACTGAAAAATATCAATTTTTTACAAAAAATGGAATAGTTAAACTTTCAGTTGGAAAAATTGATTTTCAAACAAAAAGAAAAACGGATTTTCAACAAAATAGTTCCATTTTCAACCAAAGTGATGAATTTTCAAATAAAATTATGAATCTTTATCTGGAATAGTTAAATTTTAAACCAAAAAAATAAATTTTCAACTAAAATGATAAATATTTAACTGGAACACTTGAATTTTCAACCAAAAAGACGAATTTTTAAAGAAGATTACATTTTAAATAAAAAGATTAATGTTCTACCCACAAATACAATTTTTCAACCAAATACATTAATTTTTAAATAAAGGTTTGAAGTTTTAATAAAAGAAGACGAATTTTCAACCAAATAGTTAAATTTTGACCTGAAAAAATAATAATTTTCAATCGAAAATGGAATAGTAACATTTTTAGTTTAAAAAATTATTGGTAAACCAAACATAAAAGTTTTCAACTAAAACAATGAATCTTTAACTGAAATAGTTCCATTTTCAAACAAAAAAATTAATTTTTACTGAAAAAAGATACATTGTCAACCAAAACTTTAATAATTAAATTTCAAGTTAAAAAAATTAATGTTCAACCAAACAGATGAATTTTCAACAACAACTATGGAATTTTCAATTGAAATAAGTTAAATTTTCAGTTAAAAAAATTACTTTCAACAAAAAAAACTAACTTTCAAAATAATAGTTACATTTTCAAACAAAGTGATGAATTTTCAAAAAAAATTGTAAATATTTAACTGCAATAGTTGAATTTCAAACCAGAAAGATGAATTTCTAACTGAAATGATGAATCTTTAACTAGAATAATTGAAGTTTTGACCAAAAAGATTAATTTTCAACCAAGAAGATTAATTGCGACCAAAAAAGACGAATTTTCAATTAACAAAGATAATTTTTCAACCAAAAATTGAATAATTAAATTTTTAGTCAAAAATGAATGTTCAACCAAAGACATGAATTTTGAACTAAAATTATGAAATATTCAACTGGAATAATAGTTACATTTTCAGTTTAATAAAAATAATAATTTTCAACCAAAAAACATCCAAACAAAAAACAAATTTTCAATCAAACAGCTCATTTTTCAACCACAGAAATGAATTTTTAATTAAAACGATGGATCTTTAACTAAAAAAAAATTAATTTTTAACAAAAGAGTTTAACTTTCAACCAAATAATTTTATTTCCAGCCTAAAAGATGAATTTTCAACTAAAATTATAAATATTTGACTGGAATACTTGAATTTTTAACTGAACAGAAGAATTTTTAAACAAGAAGATTAACTTTCAAAGAAAAATAAGATAATTTTCTACCAAAAAATTTTCAATTAAAAAAGACAAATTTTTATCCAAATTGTGGAATTCCGAACTTGAAAATAATAATTTTCAACTCACAATGGAACAGTTAAATTTTCATTTAAAGAAATTAATTTTCAACCAAACTGATGAATTGTCAACTAAAATTATGAATCTTCAACTAAAATGATAAATCTTCAACTGGAATAGTTGAATTTTATGCCGAATAGGTGAATTGTCAACCATAAAGATTAATTGTCTACAAAAAAAGATGAATTTTCCACAAAGTACATACATTTTTAAACAAATAGTTTAATTTGTAAATGCAAAATATCAATTTTCAACCAAATAGTTGAATTTTCATCAAAAAAAGAATAAATTGATTTTCAAAAAAGTAGTTACATTTTCAACCAGAGATGAATTTTAAATTAAAATGATGAATCTTCAACCAAACAAATTAATTTTTAACAAAAGTTTAACTTTTAACCCAGTAGTTGAATTTTTAACTATAAAACGATGAATTCGCAACGAACAATGTAAAAAAAATTTCTATTATAATTCAGAAATATTTCTTCTTTGAAATACTACTTCTACTCTGAAAACTGCTTGAAGTACTTTTATTACCTAAAATTTAGAAGAGGGAACTTTCAAATTGTGACGAATTCTGACTTGGAAGAGGGATTTTTGAAAATTCCTTTCTTCTAAATCCGAATTATAATTCCTTTAAAAAATTCCCATTCCATGTAAAAAATTCCCTGTTCCAAGTGAAATTATATTTCTTGAATTTTTCTATAATCAGAAGTAAGTTCCCGGTTTTTAAATTAAATTCCCGGTCATTTCCCGGTTTTTTCCCGGTAAATAAAATTCCAGGTCATTTCCCGGTTTCCCGGTCAAGTCGCCACCCTGAAAATGTTACGTACTCGAGTCAAAAATACCCCCCACCCCCAACATAAGAGACCGTAACGAAGCAAGAACCCCTATTCTTTAATGTTACGTAATATGTGAACTCTTGATCGGAAAACTTGAGCGAAAAAAGACGAGAAGGCAAATTTCTTGAAAAAAAAGGAAAAAAAGAGGAATCCCTTAAAAAGGGGGAAATAGGGAGAAGAGTGTGAAGTCTGCAAGTATCCAGTAGGCATCCTGAAATGAAAAATCCTTTCCTTGAAATATACTAAGCAGAAAATAAAACTTACAATGGAAATATCATCCAGGATTAATCCGAACTGTGAGGCACGCTCCGTCAGTTCTTCGTTGATTTTTTGAGACACAAGTTCTCGCTGTGTGATCAACTCTCCTGCGTCAAATTGTGCCACAACAGCTTTCAGAACTTCAGTCGTGATCGAAGGCAAAACTCGCTCATCATAATCGACGCCAAGTATCGTGTAAATCTTGGGTAACGAGTCAGGAACCGGCCTGAATAAAATACGAATGGTGATATTTACATTCTGAAGATCTTTACTTCCGGTTACAACGGGGATATTTCTAGGCCGGGAGCGGATGTCGAATATAATTGGCTTCTGGATCCATGGAATGAAGAAGTGAGTTCCCTCGCCTACCACCTGGTTTTTTATACCGACGAATCTGTCGAAGATTACGGCTCTGTGACCTCCATCGACTGAAATTCATAGAAATGTTGTGTTTTAAATACTCACTTCAGAACAGAAGCCAAATATTGCCAAAGATTTCACAAAAATTTCAATGATTTTCCAAAGATTTCACAAATATTACCAAATATTTCAAATATTTTCCAAAGATTTCAAATATTTAGCACAGATTTCGGATATATTTATAAGATTTCACAAATTTCTCAAATATTATCAAATATTTTAAATATTTCGCAAAGATTTCCAAAAGTTTCTGAAATATTTCACCAAAGATTTTAACGATTTCCCAAAAATTTCACAAATGTTTCGCAAAGATTTTTTAGAGATTTTAAAAAGATTTTTTAAAGATTTCGGATAGATTTAAAAGATTTTACAAATACTTCAATTATTTCACAAAGATTTCCGATATATTTCAAAGAGTGCACACAGATTTTAATGATTTCCCAATGATTTTAAATATTTTGCAAAGATTTCGGATAGATTTAAGAGATTTCACAAATTTCAACAATTTCCTCAAGATTCCACAAAGACTTCAAATATTTCGCAAAGATTTCAGATAGATTTCCAAGAGTGCACAAATATTTCGCAAATATTTTAGATAGATTTTAAAGAGTGCACAAAGATTTCCATGATTTCCCAAAGATTTCACAAATATTATCAGATGTTTTAAAAACATTTAAAATATTTCGCAAAGATTTCTAAAGATTTCAGAAAGATTTTAATGATTTCCCAAAAAAATCAGAGATTTCACAAAGATTTCAGATAGATTTCAAAGATTGCATGAAGATTTCAATGATTTCCCAAAGATTTCATAAAAATTTTGCAAAGATTTAGGATAGATTAAAAAGATTTCACAAAGACTTCAATTATTTCCCAAAAGTTTCAATAATTTCACGAATATTTCCAAAGATATCAGAAAGATTTCACAAAGATTTCAATGATTTGCAAAATATTTAAAATATTAAAAATATTTCATAAAAATTTCAGGTAAATTTCAGGTAAATTTCAGAAAGTGCACAAAGATTTCAATGATTTGCAAAATATTTAAAACATTTCATAAAAATTTCAGATAAATTTCAGAACGTGCACAAAGATTTCAATGATTTGCAAAATATTTCATAAAAATTTTAGATAAATTTCAGAAAGTGCACAAAGAATTCAATGATTACCCAAATATTTCACAAAGATTTCAATAATTTTACAAATATTATCAGATATTTCACAAATATTTCCAAAGATATCAGAAAGATTTCAATGATTTCCCAAAGATTTATCAAATATTTCGGATAGATTTAAAATATTTCATAAAAATTTTAGATAGATTTCCAAGAGTGCACAAAGAATTCAATGATTTCCCAAATATTTCACAAAATTTTCAATCATTTCCCAAAGATTTTAAAGATTTCAAATATTTTGCAAAGATTCCAGACAGATTTCAAATATTGCACAAAGATTTCAATGATTTCCTAAAGATTTTGGATAGATTTAAAACATTTCACAAAGACTTCAATGATTTCAATAATTTCACAAATATTACCAAATATTTCGAAAATATTTCAAAAATTTTCAAAGATATCAGAAAGATTTCCTAAATATTTCAAAGATTTCACAGATATTTCGCAAGATTTCGGATAGATTTAAAAGATTACAAAAAGACATCAATGATTTCAATAATTTCACAAATATTTTCAAAAATATTTCAAATATTTTAACAAGATTTGAAAAGATATCAGAAAGATTTAAATGATTTTCTAAGGATTTCAAAGATTTCATAAAGAATTTAATTATTTCCCAAAGATTTTAAAGATTTCACAAAGAATTCAAATATTTCACAAAGGTTTCAGATAGACTTCAAATATTGCACGAAGATTTCAATGATTTCCCAAAGATTTTAATTATTTAGCAAAGATTTCGGACAGATTTAAAAGATTTCACAAAGACTTCAACGATTTATCAAATATTTCAAAAATTTCACAAATATTATCAAATATTTTAAAAATATTTCGCAAAGATTTCACAAAGATTTTAATTATTTCCCAAAGATTCAACTATTTTGTTGAAAACTTATCAGATTGTTTAAAAATTAACTTTTTTGTTGAAAATTCATATTCTCGGCTTGTAAATTCAACTCTTTCTGTAGAAAGTGTACCTTCTTCGGTTAAAAGTTCAACTGCTTCGTAAAAAATTCGTATTTTTTGGTACAAAACCCAATTTTTTGGTAAAAAATTCAACTCTTTGTTTGATAATTAATCTATTTTAGTCAAGAATCAAGTGTTTTTTGAAAATTCTTTTTTAATGATTAAATCTAACTGTCCTCATTTTAAATAAAAATATTTTATTGCTGAAATGTCAACTATTACATTTTTTGTTGAAACTTCATCTTTTCAAGTTGAAAATTAAAAGTGTTAGTTAAAACTTTCTTAACAGTTAATTTTTTTGGTTGAAGATTCATAATTTTAGTTGAAATTTTTTTTTTAACTGAAAATTGAACTATTTTGTTGAAAATTCAACAGATTGGTTAAAAATTAACTTTTTTGTTGAAAATTCATATTCACGGGTTAAAAATTCAAATGCTTCGTAAAAAATTCATATTTTCGTCTCGAAAATTCAGCAATTTGGCATTTACAATTAAACAATACAATTCAATTATTTGGTTGAAAATTTATGTATTTTGTTGGAAATTCGTATTTTTTGGAAAAAACCAATTATTTTGTTAGAAATGTAACTGTTTGGTTAAAAATTAATCTGTTTTAGTCGAGGATTCAAATATTTTATTGATCAAATTTAACCGTGTTTTATTTTGAATTAAAATATTTTTTTGTTGAAATATCAACTATTACATTTTTGGTTGAACATTCATCTTTTTTAGTTGAAAATTAGTTTTTTTTTGTTTTTAAAAATTAATGTTTAACTAAATATTTAATTATTTTGTTGAAAACTCAAATGATTGGTTAAAAATTAACTTTTTTATTAAAAATGTATATTCTCAGCTTGAAAATTCCACTCTTTCTGTAGAAATTTTTGCCTTTTCGGTTATAAATGCAACTGTCTAGCTGAAGCTTAATATGTTTCGGTTGAAAATTAAACTGCTTCGTAAAAAAATTCGTATTTTCGGCTCAATAATTCAACAATTTGGTAAAAAATGTAACTATTTAATTGAAAATGTCTGTATTTTGTTGCAAATCCATCTTTTTTTTGGTATAAAATACATTTTTTCGTTGAAAATGCAACTGTTTGGTTGAAAATTAATCGGTTTTAGATGAGGATTCAAGTATTTTGTTGAAAATTCGTTTTTGCTGAATAAATCCAACTACTTTTTATATTTATTTTAAATATTTTTTTGGGTGAAATATGAACTATTACATTTTTTGTTGAAAATTCAACTCCTTGGTTAAACTGGAACTACTTTTCTATCGACACTTAATTCGCTTGAATCAAAATTTGTCCATTTAAAAATTGATCTGTTTTAGTTTAACAACTCAACTACTTAGTTAAAAGATTTCAAAAACGAAACAAATATAAACTAAAAATTAATTAAATAAAATTTTACTATCATCACATCCATGGTTCAAACTATTTAATTGAATATTTATGTAATTTGTTAAAAATTCGTCTTTTTTATGGAAAATTAATCTTCTTAGTTGAGAATTAAACTATTTGGTTAAAAATGTATGTATTTTGTTGGAAATTCGCCTTTTCTGGTAGAAAAGTAAACTTCTTGTTTAAAAATTCAATTATTTGGTTAAAAATTTAATTATTTGGTTAAAAAATTCAACTGTTCTTAGAAAGCTCATTTTTTTCGTTAAAAATGAAACTATTTGCTATTAAACATGTCAAAGATAAGACATTTCATTTTTTATTGGCCAACAATTTCCAAAGAAATCAGAACCGTAAATAAACTAGTTTTTAATTTTTCGCGCACATAAGTCGTCTTTGTGAAATATTTTAAAAACTTTGAAAAATATTTGCAATCTTTATGAACTTTATTGAAATATTTTGAAATCTTTATGAAATAATTGAAATATTTGTGAAATCATTTTTTAATCTTTGTTTATGGAATCTTCTGTGTTCGTTTAAAATCATTGAAATCGTTTGAAATCTTCTCAAATTTATTGAAACATTTTGAAATTGTTTAAAACCTTTCAAATGTTTGAAAATCTTTGAAATCTTTCCTACATCTTTTGTATTTGTTTGAAATCATTAAGAATATTTGAAATCTTTTGAAATCTTCTAAAAAATTTTGAAGTCGTTTCAAATCTTTCAAATGTTCTGAAATCTTAGAAATATGGTTTGCTATACCCCTTTTAAATCTTTAAAATCCTTGAAATCTTCTGAAGGTTTTCAAATCTTTGTGAAATGTTTGAAATCTTTGTAAAATATTTGAAATCTTCTAAAAAAATTTGAAATGTTTTGAAATCTGTCAAATTCTTGTATTCTTTTGAAATCTTTATGAAACTTTTATGAAATCTTTTGTATTTATGTAAAATCATTAAAATATTTTAAATCTTTTAAAAAATTTGTAAAATCTTTGTGAAATATTTTTAAATCTTCGAAATATTTGTGAAATCGTTCTTTATAATATCTTTTGTGTTCATCTGAAATAATTGAAATCTTTTGAAATCTTCTCGAATTTATTGAAAAATTTTTAAATTATTTAAAACCTTTGAAATTTTTTAAAATCTTTGAGATCTTGCCTACATCTTTTGCACTGGTTTTAAATCATTTAAAATATTTGAAATCTTCTGAAAGTTTTAAAATCTTTGTGAAATGTTTGAAATTTTTGTAAAATATGTATTTGAAATCTTTGTGAAATCTTCTAAAAAATTTTGAAATTTTTCAAATTCTTATATTCTTTTGAAATTTTTATGAAATCTTTGTAATATTTGTGAAATCTTTTGTATTTATGTATAATCATTAAAATATTTTAAATCTTTGTGAAATCTTTAAAAAAATTTGTAAAATCTTTGAAATCTTTGTGAAATGTTTCAAATATTTTTAAATTTTTCTTTAATCTTTGTTTGTGAAATCTTTTGTGTTCGTTTGAGATAATTGAAATCTGTTGAAATATTTTGAAATCCTTATGAATTCTTTGAAATATTTGTGAAATCTTTTGTATTCATTTAGAATCATTAAAATATTTGAAATCTTTAGAATTATTTTGTAAGCTTTTGAAATCTGGTGTATACTCAAAAACAGAGTGGTCAACCCCTCAAAAAAACCTTTGTACAGCCATGTTTCATTCTAATTCTGAAACTGAATTGACATCGAAATTTTCAACTAATAATTTTTATAATTTGTAAGTTGAATATCACAAAAAAATGTATACTTTAACATTCTATATTAGCAGATAAGAAATTAAAAACGTATAGAATTATTCAGAATATTAAGTCTGTTCACTGCAATCTACTAAATAATTAGTACAGTCTACAAAAAGTGCCCTGAAATATCTTTATTCATTCTGTAATGAGCAAAAGATAAATTATATCTTGATGAATAAAAAACCTGAGTGGAAAGATTTCTTCTAAACGAGAAGTTTCTTTCATAACAGACTAAAAGATTTAAATTACTCTTTACATTTCAATAAAATAACTATTTTAAAAGCAAAAAAAAATTCAAATTCAAGGTTCTCGTGAAAAATTCAAGTGATTTCCAGGTTTTGAAGGTCGCTGAACACACAGTTCAACTATTTTGTTGGAAATTCTTCCTTTTTGGTTCAATTCAACTGTTTTTTATTTAAAATTAAAATCATTTTTTTGGTTAAAATACCAACTATTATATTTTTTCATTAAGAATTAATCTTTTTTCGTTAAAAATTCAACTATTTGTCTAATGTTATTTGTTGATGAACCCTAAATAAATTAACAACAACGATTTATGCACACATATGATTTAAGACGATTAGCGAAGAAGTTCAAAAATATTTTTGAAGGAAAAGTAAAGAAATAGTGAAAAGGGTCAAAAAGCGTCAATAGTGTGATTCTAAATATAAAATTCTACTCAAATAATAATTTCGGACCTTCTTGGTCAAGAAATCAAGTTTTTCCATGTTTTTTTTTTTTAATCAAATAACTGTTTGTTATACATGTAAAAGATAAGACATTTCATTTTTTATTGGCCAAAAAATTCCAAAGAAATCAGAACCCTAAATATAGTAGTTTTTAATTATTTGCGCACATAAGTCGTCTTTGTGAAATCTTTGGGAATATTTTTAAATCTTTGTAAAGTCTTTGAAATCCTCAAAATTTCTGTGCAATTCTTGTGAAATCTTCTAAAATTTTTTTAAAATCTTTAAAATCTTTGTGAAATCTTTATGAAATAATTGAAATATTTGTGAAATCTTTCTTTATGAAATTTTTTGTGTTCGTTTGAAATCATTGAAATCTTTGGAAACCTTCTCAAATTTATTGAAGCATTTTGAAATTGTTTAAAACCTTTGAAATGTTTGAAAATCTTTGAAATCTTTCCTACATCTTTTTGATTTGTTTTAAATCATTAAAAATATTTGAAATCTTCTAAAAAAATATGAAATCGTTTCAAATCTTTGAATTTAAAATCTTTGTAAAATATATGAAATCTTTGTGCAATCTTCTTAAAAAATTTGAAATGTTTTGAAATCTTTCAAATTCTTGTATTCTTTTGAAACCTTTTTGAAATTTTTATGAAATCTTTGTAATATTTGTGAAATCTTTTGTATTTATGTAAAATCATTAAAATATTTTAAATCTTTGTGAAATCTTTTTAAAAATTTGTAAAATCTTTGAAATCTTTGTGAAATGTTTTAAATATTTTGAAATATTTGAAATTCTTTCAATCTTTTGAAATCCTTATGAATTTTTTTATGAACCCTAAATAAATTAACAACAATTTATGCACACATATGACTTAAGACGATTAGCGAAGATCAAAAATATTTTTGAAAGAAAAGTAAAGAAATAGTGGGATTAGCAGACAACTGTGAGGAGATAGTGTCATTTTTTCGAAAAAGCAAAATAGTCTCATGGCCCAGAAATGGGTCAAAAGTGTGATTCTAAATATACAATTCTACTACAGGGTGTCTAGCGATTCTTAGGAACAAAATTCCAGGTCTTTTCCAGGTTTTCCAGCTCAAGACATTAAATTTTCCCAGGTCCCCTTTTTTTACATCAAATAATGAAATAAATGTTTTTCATACATGTAAAAAAAGAGCCATTTCATTTTTTATTGGCCAACAATTTCTAAAGAAAACCGAATCATAAATAAACAAATTCTTAATTTTTTGCGAACATGAGTCGTCTTTGTGAAATCTTTGGGAATATTTTTAAATCTTTTGTCATGTTTTTGAAATCATTGAAATCTTTTGAAATCTTTGTGAATTCGTTGAAATTTTTTGAAGTATTACAAACCTTAGTGAAAGGTTGAAATTTCGGTGAAATCTTTGAGAAATCTTTTGGAATTTTGTAAAGCTTTTGTAAAATCTTTGTGTAACTCTTTGGAATCTTTTAAAATCTTAATGAAATATTAAAAATATTTCCGAACTCTTTCTTTAATCTTTGTTTGCGAAATCTTTTGTGTTCGTTTGAAATCTTTGAATTTTTTTTTAATTTTCTCAAATGTGTCGAAACCTTTTGAAATTGTTTAGAATCTTGGAAATGTTTTGAAATGTTTGAAATCTGGTGTACTATACCCCTGTTGAAATCTTAGAAATTCATGAAATCTTTTGAAATCCTTATGAATTCTTTGAAATATTTGTGAAATCTTTTGTAATCGTTTCAAATCACTCGAATATTTGAAATCTTCTCAAAAATTTTTAAATCGTTTAAAATGTTTGAGATGTTTTGAAATCCTTGAAATCTGTTGTACTGCACCCTTGTTGAAATCTTTGAAATTCTCGGATTCTTTTGAAATCTTTAGGAATTTTTTATGAAATCTTTGAAACTTTTGTGAAACCTTTTGATATCTCCTAAAAAATTTGAAAATTGTTTAAAATCTTTGAAATATTTTTAAATCTTAGAAATATAGTTAAATATACCCTTTTTGAAATCTTTGTGCAATGTTCGAAATCTTTGTGAAATGTTTGAAGCCTTTGAAATCTTTGTGAAATCTTCGTGAATTCGTTGGAATTTTTTGAAGTATTACAAGCGATATTTAAAATCTTGAAATCTTTTGAAATGTTTATGAAATCTTTCTTAAATCTTTGTTTGGAAAATCTTTTGTATTCGTTGAAATCGTTTAATTATTTGAAATCTTTTGAAATGTTCTAAAATGTTTTAAAACCTCTTGAAATTGTTTCAAATTTTTGAAATCTTTGAAATCCGGTTTACTGTACCCTTGTTCAAACCTTTGAAATCCTTTAAATCTTTAAAATATTTGTGAAATTGCTGTGAAATCTTTATGGAAATCTGGTGTGTGCGCCTTTTTTAAATCGTTCACATCCGTGAAATCTTTATGAAATGTTAAAAATATTTAAAATATATTGAAATGTTTTGAAATCTTTAGAAATATTTTGTAATCTTTTGAAATCTGGCGTACACTCAAAAACCGAGTGGTCAACCCCTAAAAAAGTCCGTTGTATAACCATCGCTTATTCTAATTCTGAAACTGAATTAACATCGGAATTTTAAACTAATAATTTTTATAATTTCTAAGTTGAATACCACAACAACATTTATACTTCAATGTTCTATATTAGCGGAGAAGAAATTAAAATCTTATTGAATTATTCACAATATTAAAGTCTGTTCTTTGCAATCTATAAAACAATTGGTACAATCTAGAAAAAGTGCTTTAAAATCTCTTTATTTATTCTGTAATAAACAAAAGATAAATTATATCTTGATGAATAAAACACTTTTCAGTGGTAAGATTTTTTTCTAAGCGAGACGTTTCTTTCATAATAGGTTAAGAAATTCAAATTACTCTTTGCATTTCATTAAAATTACTATTTAAAAAGCGAACAAAAAATAATTAAAGTTCAAGGTGCTCGTAAAAAATTTAAGGAGATTTCCAGGTTTTCAAGGTTTAAAAAAAATTCAAGGAGAATTCCAGGTTTTCAAGGTCGCTAGACACCCTGTACTAGAATAATAATTTCCGACCTTCTTGGTAGTCTTGAAACATTATTTCAAAATTTTCTTACACTTTAAAGTCTTTCAGAGAGTTGTAATTTGACTAAAAAATCGAACTTCACGGAATTCTAACCTCAAATTCAAAATTTCATAAAATACCCCTAATATCGATAAATTTAGATCAGGAAAGACAAAAAAACGTTTGAGAATATAATATAACGTATAAATTACCATTGTAAAGGGCAGAGTTCGCAACGGCAGCACCCACTGCAACAGTTACACCAAGTTGGCCCAGCCTTCCAAACAGTCTCGAAGCCATTCTTTTTGTTCCTATTTATCTGAAACAGACACGACAAACTGTACTAAAGTTAATTTCACAAACTTCACAATATCCTCGAAAGCACTTATTATTTCTAGGACAATAACTCAATCAAAACTCAATAATCTCAGAACTTTGATAACAAACCTAACCTATAAATGAAAGCACTCTACTTTGAAAGAAAACGCGAGCACGAGTTTAAAAAAACGAGGATTAGTAAACTTTTAATCTAACACAAACCACAGATCTTTTTTCACATAAAAACTAGAGGAAAATAATCAAAATCCGAATTCACCGGCCCGAATCGGAACTTTGAACTCGTGTGTTTCTTGACTTAATCCGATTTCGAGAGTGGTTTAGAACACTGGCATGCTTTTCATGCGGTTAAACACTACTTTTTTTGTAAAAATCACTGGCCGTTCTTACGTAATTTAATGATTCTGTGGAGTTATCGGGGTTTTCTTGGCGGCATGCGTTGATTCAGGAAAATGGATGGATTTCCAAGATGATGAAAGAATGCGGCCATGCGGAGAGGTTACTGGTCACGTGGTTGCGCAGGTCGATAAGCCCGCGCATTTCAAATTTCAAAACTGGTTATTTTTATTGCATGTTACAATGTTACATATTTCTTAAATAATTAGAATTAATTGAAATTGAAAGGATCCGAAGGCCTTAAATCCATTTTATTAAAAATTTGATTCCTATTATATTTCACAGTTATTAATGCGTTTAATTCAGAAAATTAGGTCATTTTTTTTTAAATATTCAAGTTATGTTCGATACTTTGAAGTCTTTCCTTTTTGAACTTCGAATTACCGCGCTGTAGTTTTTGAATCATCGAATTTTCAATCTAAAAAATTAAGTTTAAAAAAAAAATTAATTTTCAACTTATTTAATTCAATCAAAAAGAGAATATTTAAATTTTCAGATAAAAAAATTGATTTTTAACTAAAATAAAAATACGAATTTTTAATAAAAAAAGTTCATTTTCAACCAAAGAGGTGAATCTTTAAAAAAATTAATTTTTAGCAAAGTAATTCAATTTTCAACAAAATACATGAATCTGCTACCAAATACTTTTTTAACATCTAAAGGATGAATTTTCAACCAAAAACAGAATATTTGAATTTTTAGATAAAAACCCGATTTTTAACTAAAGTAAAAATACGAATTTTCAATAAAAAAGTTAACTTTTCAACCAAAGAGGTGAATCTTTAAAAAAATAAATTTTTCCCACTAAAATAATTAATTTTCTAACAAAAAAGACCATTTCTCAACAAAATACATCATTCAAAAATTTTGGAATTTCGAAATCAAAAAGACTAATTTTTTATTTAAAAAATTGTCCCAAAAATATGATTTTTTAACAAAAAACTTAATTTTCAAAAAATAGTTCAATTTTTAACCAAATTGTTTAATTTTCAACCAAAAAGTTCAGTTGCAATCAAACAGGTGAATCTTTAAAAAAAAATGAATTTTAAATAAAGTAATTCAATTTTCAACCAAGAGGTTGCATTTTTGACCACAAAGATGAATTTTCCACACACAAAAAAAAATTTATTACCAAAAAATCCAACTAGGCGACAAAATACATCAATTTTCAACAAAATTTCGGAATTTTGAAATCCAAAAGACGATGTAATTATAAAACAATTGAATTTTCAACCCAAAAATATGATTTTTCAACGAAAGAGTTAATTTTCAAAAAAATAGTTCAATTTTTAACCAAATAGATTAATTTAAAAAAAAAATATGAACTTTCAACAAAAAATTTCATTTAAAAAAAAATTAATTTTCAACAAATGAATTCAATTTTCAACAAAATATATTAATTTTCAGATAAAAAAATGATTTTTAACTCGAGTAAAAATACGAATTTTCAATAAAAAAGTTAACTTTTCAACCCAAGAGGTGAATCTCTAAAAAAAATGAATTTTTTTCAATAAAATAATTAATTTTCTAATAAAAAAGACGATTTCTCAACAAAATACATCAATTTGCAACAAAAATTATGGAATTTTACAAAATTAAAAAGACGTATTATTTATCAAAAACTTGAACTTTCAATCCAAAAATATAATTTTTCAACGAAGGAGTTAATTTTCAAAAAAATAGTTCAATTTTTAACCAAATAGATTAATTTTTAAAAAAAATATGAATTTTCAACAAAGAATGTCATTTAAAAAAAAAATTAATTTTTAAAAAAGGAATTCAATTTTTAACAAAATATATGAATTTGCTACCAAATACTTTTTCAACTTCTGTACGATAAATTTTCAACCAAAAACAGAATATTAAAATTTTTAGATAAAAAAATGATTTTTAAATACGAATTTTCAATAAAAAAGTTAACTTTTCAACCAAAGAGGTGAATCTCTAAAAAAAAATAAATTCTTTCCACTAAAATAATTAATTTTTTAACAAAAAAGACGGTTTCTCAACAAAATACATCAATTTTCAACCAAAATTTTGGAATTTTACAAAATTAAAAAGACGAATTATTTATAAAAAAATTAAGCTTTCAACCCAAAAATATGATTTCTCAATAAAAAAGTTAATTTTTAAAAAAATAGTTTAATTTTTAACCAAATAGTTTAATTTTCAACAAAAAATATGAATTTCCAACAAAAAAGTGAATTTTCAACCAGAGGTGAATATTAAAAAAATCAGGATGAATTTTTCATCAAAACAATTAATTTTCTACCAAAAAAGACGACTTTTTAACAAAATAGTTTATATCCACAATTTTGTTTAAAAAAGAAACGAACTTTTTCTACTGAAACAATTAATTTTTTAACAAAAAAGACGATTTCTTAAGAAAATACATCAATTTTCAACAAAATTTTTGAATTTAGAAATCAAAAAGACGAATTATTCACAAAACAATTGAATTTTCAACCCAAAAATATGATTTTTCAATAAAAAAGTTAATTTTCAACTAGAGGTGAATATTAAAAAAATCAGGATGGAATTTTCATAAAAACAATTAATTTTCTACCCTAAAAAGACGACTTTTTAACCAAATAGTTTATATCCACAATTTTGTTTAAAAAAAAAACGATTTTTTTCTGCTGAAACAATTAATTTTCTAACAAAAAAGACGATTTCTTAAGAAAATACATAAATTTTCAACAAAATGTTTGAATTTAGAAATAAAAAAAGGATTATTTACAAAACAATTGAATTTTCAAGTGAAAAATATATTTCAACAAAAAAAATTAATTGTCATAAAGATAGTTTAATTTTTACTAAAATAGTTTAGTTTTCTAGAAAAAATATGAAATTTCAACAAAAAAGTTCATTTTCAACCAGAGGTGAATATAAAAAAAAGGAATTTTTAACAAAGGAGTTCAATTTTCAACCAAGTGGTTTAATTTTCGACCAAAAGGATGAACTTTCCACCAAAACAATTTTTGTTCTAACAAAAAAGACGATTTCTCAACAAATTACATCAATTTTCAACAAAAGTTTGGAATTTTGAAATTAAAAAGACGAATTATTTATAAAACAATTGAATTTTCAATTCCAAAATATATGCCTTTTCAACAAAAAAGTTAATTTTCAAAAGAATGGTTTAATTTTTAACCAAATAGTTTAATTTTTAACTAAAATTATAAATTTTCAACAAAAAGTTCATTTTCAGCGAAAGAGGTGAAACTTAAAAAAAAAATTTTCCACCAACACAATTAATGCCAAAATAATAACAAAAAAAAGACGATTTCTAAACAAAATACATCAATTTTTAACAAACTTTTGGAATTTTGAAATAAAAAAGGCGAATTATTTATAAAACAATTCAATTTTCAACCCAAAAATATTATTGTTTAACAAAAAAGTTAATTTTCAAAGAAATAGTTCAATTTTTAACCAAAAAGATTCATTTTCTCTAAAGTAGACAATTTTTCAACTAGGAAAGATAAATTATTAATTAAAAATATCAATTATGAACTAAAAATGGAATATTTACATCTTCAGTTTAAAATAATTAATTCTCAGCCAAAAAAATGAATGTTCAACATAATAGTTTAATTTGAAACCAAGAAGATAAATGTTCAACTAAAATGATGAATCTTCCACAAAATTATACATTTTGTTACAAATTTTTTGAAATGTCAGCAAAAAAGAACAAACTGGACTCAGCCACTAAAAGTCAGATTGACACAGTGACACAACCAATAAGTAGATAAATAAATAAAAAATTTATATATATTTTTTAGAAATCAATTTTTCCAGCAATGAAGTTTGAGAAGATTAAAAAATTGGATTTTGGAAAATAATGAAACTGCCAATTCTTCAAATTTTGAAACACTTCAATTTATAGAAAAGTAGAAGTTTAGATTAAAAACAAAAAATGCCTGAAAAGCATTTAATGAAGGCATTGAATTTATCAAATAGAAATGTCAAAAATTACAACAAAATTTATTTGATTTATTTACAAATAATTACATTTACAAATGTAAACGATAAAACTCTCAGATTTATTTAATTATTAATTAATTAATAATCATTATTATTTATTAATTATTAAATTAATTATTAATTAATTTCAAATTGGAATTCTGTGTATAACTAGATCAATTTTGCAATAATTTTCTCATATTTTAACCCCTATTGTTGGAAATATAAATTTCAATTATTTCATCAGTGTTTAATATTTAATTATCCTAAATATGTACAATATTTTCCATACATATTTTTCATTCACTTTCAAATTAGAAAAATATAAATTAATCGTTCAGAAAAAATCAAAAGTGAGATATAAAACATTATTTCTTAATAAATACAGTAATATTTTTAATAGAATAAAATAGAAAAGTTAAATAAAAAAGAGCGCCCCCGGGTGGGCTCGAACCACCAACCTTTCGGTTAACAGCCGAACGCGCTAGCCAATTGCGCCACGGAGGCGATTGAATGTCTTTTCGAATAAACGGGTGAAGAATCGAGGCCCCGAACCTCCCGCGGCTGTGTAATCCAGAGCCTGTTTATCTCTTTACGTCACTTCTTTTTCAGATTTTTTGTTAGTGATCGTTTATGAAAACAAGAAAATATATCAAAAAATAAAATATATCAAAAAATAAAATATGTTAAAATATATTTAAAAATAAAAATATATTAAACAAATTAAATAGTTGCATGGGACAAAACTTTATTTTCCTAATAACTTGGAAAAAAAGCATTTTCCACGATAAACAAAATAGATGATTTTTCATACAAGAGAATAATTTTCTACTAAAATAGGTGAATATTCTACCAAATAGTTCAATTTTCAACTAAAAAGGGTAAATTTTCAAGTAACAAAAAAAAAAACGAATTTTCAACAAAATGGTTAAATTTTCAACTATAGAAATGAATTTTCAACTAAAATCTAAATTTGCAACCAAAAATGCAATAGTTAAATTTTCAGATAAAAAATTGAATTTTTAACAAAATAGTGGTTGGGATGTCTCTTTATTTTTTTCTCCCTCTTTTTTCAATTGACATAATTTAACTCTTTTTGTGCAATTATTTTGAAAAAATTGATTTACTTGAGTATTTGTTTTTAAAAAACAGTATTTGAAAGTGCAATTTTGTAACACAATCTGATTTTTTTAAATTTATGTTTGTTTAAAAAATGTACTTTCAAATAGAAAATTAATTTTCAAACAATAAAAAATCGAATTTTCAAAAAATAGTTGAATTTTCAACCAAATAAATGAGTTTTCAACCATAAAGATGAATTTTCAAACAATTAATTTTCTACAATAAAGAAGTATTTTCAACAACAAAAAACTGAATTTTCAACAAGATAGTTAAATTTTCAACCAAAAATGGTATAGTCAAAAAAATTAATTTTCGAGAAAAATATATATTTTTTCAACAAAAGAAATGAATTTTCAACTAAAAAAGATGAATTAAAAAAAAATGGAATTGTTAAATATTCGGATAAAAAATTAACTTTCAAACAAAAAAAAAGGAATTTTCAACAAAATCGGTAAATTTTCAACTGGTTTTCCACGAGAAGAATAATATTCCATTGAAAAAGACTAATTTTCAACAAAATACATGAATTTTCAACCATATATATAGATGAATTTTCAACTAAAGAAGATATATTTTTTAACCAAAAATGGAATTGTTTAATTTCCAGTTAAAAAATGAATTTTCAACCAAATAAAGAATTTTTGAACAAGAAGAATAATTTTCTACCAACAAAAAAAAATAAATTTTCAACTTCATAGTTGAATTTTCAACCAAAAAAAGTCACATGTTCATTTAATTAAGTTTCAATAAAAAAAAAAAGTTTCAAAAAAATATTAACATTTTCAACCAAATAAATGAATTTTCAAACAAATAATTTTTTACTAAGAAGACGAATTTTCAACTAAAAAAATTAATTTTCAACAGCAAAAAAAAACGAATTTTCAAGAAGATATAGTTAAATTTTCAACCAAAACTGTAATAGTTAAAAAAATTAATTAAAAAAAAATTTCAACAAAGGGAATTTATTTTCAACTGAAATAGATAAATGAAAAAAAATGGAATGGTTAAATAGTCAGTTGAAAAAAATAATTTTCAACCGTTTTCCAACGAGAAGAATAATATCCTACCGAAGGAGATGAATTTTGAACGAAATACATGAATTTTCAACTATATATAGTTGGAACTATAAAAAAGATACATTTTTAACTAAAAAAGGAATTGTTAAATTTTCAGCTAAAAAATTAATTTTGAACTAAAAAAAGGAGTTGGAACAAATAAGTTGAATTTTTAACAACAAAGATGAATTTTCAAACAAGAAGAAAATAATTTTCTACCAAAAAGACGAATTTTCAACTAAAAAAAAAATACATTTTTTTCTGAAAATTTTAGTATAAATATATTTTAGTAGCAAAATGTAGTAAATTAATAGTAAAATTTGTTTTACAAATTTAAAATTTGCCATTTTTTTAAATACTACAATTTTTTTTCATTGCAAATATAAAGAATAATATAAAAATATTTAAAAAATACTAATAATAGGTATTTTTATAGATCTTTTCTAGATGCGTAAACTTGTATGTGAATATTTTTTGTACCATTCCTTGTTTCCAAAAAAACTGCGCAAAATTCGATTTTTGTAAATAATTTTTTTCAATGCGAAGTAGTGTTTTACCAAGAACGGAACACAGGAGATATTGAGTATTTATTGTCATATATTTCTTTAACAAAAAAAAAGTAAAATTTGGAAACGGGTGTTTTTGAGAAAACACACTCTACAGAATTTTAGAAAAACAATCGCCATTTTGTGTTTTTCAAAATTTTTTGAGAACAATTGAAAAAACAAGAATTCCAACGTCGAATAAAAGAAAGAAAACCATGAATATCTACGTTTTATCGGAAAATACTGCATTTTGAAAAAAAGGATAATTTTAAGCACTGGGTCCTGAGAAACGTTTGAATTTACCGCCCTTTCAAAGTCGTGACGTCAGCTGGCAAGATGTCTGCACGCTGAGGGTCAAACAAATAGTTTATTTGTTTTAATGAAAATTAATTGAATGACAATTTAACTATTCCACTTTGGGTTGAAAATTTATGTTTTTTCAGTTAAAAAAATCAACAATTTGGTTGAAAATTCATTTATTTTAGTTAAAAATTAATTTTATTTTGTTGAAAATTTAACTGCTATTTCGCTAAAAGATTTGTTTAAATTAATTTTTTTAACTGAAAACTTCAGTATATACTAAAATTTTCAGTTAAAAAATGTATTTTTTTTTAGTTGAAAATTCCTCTTTTTGGTAGAAAATTATTTTCTTCTTGTTTGAAAATTTATCTTTGTTGTTAAAAATTCAAATTATTTGTTGCAACTCCTTTTTTTAGTTCAAAATGATTTTTTTTAGCTGAAAATTAAACAATTCCTTTTTTGGTTAAAAATGTATCTTTTTTATAGTTCCAACTATATATAGTAGAAAATTTATGTATTTCGTTCAAAATTCATCTTTTTCGTTGGAAAACGGTTGGAAATTATTTTTTTCAGTTGAATATTTAACCATTACATTCTTTTTCATTCAACTTTTTCAGTTGAAAATAAATTCCTTTTGTTGAAATTTTTCTTTTATTAATTTTTTTAACTATACCATTTTTGGTTAAAAATTTAACTATATTTTCTTGAAAATTCGTTTTTTCTGTTGAGAATTAATTTTTTTAGTTGAAAATTCGTCTTTTTAGTAGAAAATTATTTGTTTTAAAATTCATTTATTTGGTTGAAAATGTTAATATTTTGTTGAAATTTTTTTTTTCTGTTGAAACTTAATTAAATGAAAATGTAACTTTTCTTAGGTTGAAAATTCAACTATGTAGTTAAAAATTTATATTTTTGTTGGTAGAAAATTATTCTTCTTTTTCAAAAATTCTTTTTTTTTGGGTTGAAAATTCATTTTATTTGTTGAAAATATATTTATTTTTCTTGAAAATTAATTTTTTTGACTATACCATTTTTGTTTGAAAATTTAACTATATTGGTGAAAATTCGGTTTTTTGTTGTTGAAAATACGTCTTTAATGTAGAAAATTCCTTTTTTTTAAATTCATCTTTGTGGTTGAAAACTCATTTATTTGGTTGAAAATGTTAATATTTTTTTGAAACTTTTTTTTTGGTTGAAACTTAATTAAATGAAAATGTAACTTTTCTTTAGTTGAAAATTCAATTATGTAGTTAAAAATTTATATTTTTTTTTGTTGAAAATTATTCTTCTTGTTCAAAAATTCTTTTTTTTTTTTGGTTGAAAATTC
>CAKNYM010050915.1:116159-141444 GCA_932195095.1 Andricus curvator
AAATTATTCTTCTTGTTCAAAAATTATATTTTTTTGGTTGAAAATTCTTTTTGTTTGTCTGAAAAATTCAGCTATTTTGTTGAACCTCTTTTTTTTAGAAATTCTATTTTTAACTGGAATTTGAACAATTCCATTTTTTGTTTAAAAATGTATCTTTTTTAGTTGAAAATTCAACTATATATTGTTGAAAATTCATGTATTTTGTTGAAAATTCGTCTTTTCCAATAGAATATTATTCTTCTCGTTGGAAAACAGTAGAAAATTTACCGATTTTGTTGCAAATTTCTTTTTCCTTTGAAAATTAATTTTTTATGTTAATATTTAACAATTCGATTCTTTTAAATTCATATTTTTTAGTTGAAAATTCATTTTATTTGGTGAAAAAATATTTATTTTTCTTCTGGTTGAAAACTCATTTATTTGGTTGAAAATGTTAATATTTTGTTGAAACTTCTTTTTTTTTTGTTGAAACTTAATTAAATGAAAATGTAACTTTTCTTTGGTTGAAAATTCAATTATGTAGTTAAAAATTTATATATTTTTTTTTGTAGAAAATTATTCTTCTTGTTCAAAAATTCTATTTTTTTGGTTGAAAATTCTTTTTATTTCTTTTAAAAATTCAACTATTTTGTTAAAACTCCTTTTTTGGTTCAAAATTCTTTTTTTAACTGGAAATTAAACAATTCCATTTGTTGTTGAAAATTTATCTTTTCAGTTGAAAGTTCGACTATTTGGTTGAAAATTCATATATTTTGTTGAAAATTTATCTTTTCGGTTGAAAATTCAACTAGTTGGTGGAAAATGCACCTCTTTCGTGGAAAATTCATGTATTTTGGACGAAAATTCAACTATTTTTTTCAGCTCTTCTTTGTTAAATAAATAAGTATCAGTATAAGAAATAATTATTTAAAATGTAAATTGAAAAAAAATTATATTTTTATATTACACAGTGGAACGTAAATTTGAAAAACATTTTTTATTAATGTTCTATTAGCGATAAAATACAGTGCAATAATTAAAGACTAGATAAGACTTTGTGATACGGTTTTCCAACGAGAAGTGATGATTCAATCAGATGCGAAGAGTCGATAAAAGATATTAAAACTTGACAGTCGGATCATCAGCCTTTAGTAAATGAATTAAAAAATTGTTCATAATGTCTAAAAAAGTGACTGAAAATAAAATACCCTTTATTGTGGTAAGTTTATGGATAATAATTTTAATTATAATATTATAATTTTTTTATTTAAAAAAAATAATAATATTTTGAAAATGAGTCATTCATTGCACCTGACTTTAGTTATATTTTACACACTCTATAATTAATTAATTTCCTTAAATGTTCTTAAGTAAAAACAAATTTTAGTACATTTTTATAATTTATAGTTTTTTTCTTGTTTTTTTTTCTGTAATAGGTTTTATTATTTATTTATATTTTATTTACAGGGAGATTACGTCTGGATAAAAAATGTGCTAAACAACGAATTTGATGTTCCAGTGGGATGCAAAATTGTCAATATTGACAAAAAGAAGATACAAATTCGCGATGATGACGGAAACGTAAATTTTTTAAACATTTTTGTTGTTAATGAGTCAGATTTCTTATTTTAAATCGAGAATTTTTCCTTCGGGAAATAAATTGAGAGTTTTCAAATTATTAACAATTAAATTTAAATACTTAACTAAAATTAAAAATGGAATTGAATTAATACTATTGATGATAGAGACCAATTTTCAAAATAATAATTATTAGACGTTTCACAAAAGATTTTTGAAAATTTCGAATGAAAGGAAGCTTTTTAAAAATTTTAAAAGGTTTCAAAAGAATAAAAAAAAATAATAAAGATTCCTGGGAAAATTTTAAATGGTTCCCTACTTTTAAAAATGAATTTCGAAAAAATAAATTTTGTAGGAAAATTGAAAAAGATTTTTAAAAATTTGAAATGATTTCCGGAAATTTTGAAATAGAATGTAGACAATTCTAATCAGCAAACTACGATAAAATGATTTCATGGAAAATCTATTTTTGCGATTGCCACTTATCATGTGTGTATCAAGTAATAAATAACATGCTCGATCAGTACTTCTACAATTTGTAGGAAGCAGTCATTTTATTTTGAACTTCAACAAAATGATAACAATTAGATGATTGCATTTTTAATCAAAAATATAAAATTTAAAGAAATTAAAGAAATTATTTTAATAAAAATTTTATTTTATAATTAAACCCACCCTTACATTTTCTAAAAGTCTCCCCTTAAGGTACACTCTAAATTTGAATCAGTCAAAATTGATTTACTGGTAAAATCAGTCATTTTGAATGACCCAATCTCTTGAATTTGAAAAAATGAATTTTTCACAAAATAGTTAAATATTCTAATAAGGAGACCAATTTTCAACCAAAGAGATGAATTTTCAACTGAAATGATGAATCTTAAAAAGAAAAAATGAAATTCTTAACAAAGCCGTTGAACTTTCAACCAAGAGGTTGAATTGTCAAAAAAATTAATTTGGCCTCAAGAAGAAGAATTTTTTAACAAAAAAGACGAATTTTGAACAAAAAACATGAATTTTCCACCAATTAGTTGAATTTGTAACTTAAAAATATGGCAGACTTTAATTTTCATTTAAAAAATAATTTTTTAGTTAATATTTCATCAAAAAAAAAATTTCAAGTTTAAAAAAAAGTGGAATTCAACCAAAAAATACGAATTTTCAACAAAATAGTTGAATCCTTTTTTACCAAAAATTGAATAGTGCGAATTCCAGATTTTCAGTGAAAAAAAATTTCAACAAAGTAGTTAATTTTTTAACCAAATAATAAAATGTTTGACCAAAAAAGTCAATTTTCTACCAAAGACGAATTTTACACAAAACACATTTTTTTCACGTAAAAATGATCAATTTTCAACCAAAGAGGTTAATCTTAACAAAATTTATTTTTAGCAAAGGAATTCAATTTTCAACAAAATATATGAATTTGCTACCAAATACTTTTTCAACTTCTGAAGGACAAATTATCAAACAGAAACAGAATATTTAAAATTTTTGATGAAAAACTGATTTTTAACTAAAGTAAAAATACGAATTTTCAATAAAAAAGTTAACTTTTCAACCAAAGAGGTGAATCTCTAAAACAATTAATTTTTTCCACTAAAACAATTAATTTTCTAACAAAAAAGACGATTTATGAACAAAATATATCAATTTTCAACAAAAATTTTGGAATTTTAAAATCAAAAAGACGAATTATTTATAAAAAAATGGATTTTCAACCCCAAAATATGATTTTTCAAATAAAAAAATTGATTTTTATATAAATAGTTCCTTTTTTAACCAAATTGTTTAATTTAAAATAAAAAATATGAATTTTCAACAAAAAAGTTAATTTTCAACCAGAAGCGAATATTACAAACATCAGGATAAATTTTGTACCAAAACAATTAATTTTTTACAAAAAAAGACGACTTTTTAACCAAATAGTTTGTATCCACAATTTTGTTGACAATTTTTGTATTTTGTTGAGAAATCTATTTTTTTTGTTAGAAAATTAACTTTTTGCAAAAAATCGTTTGATTTTTGACCAAATAGTTTAATTTTTAACAAAAATATGATTTTTTAACAAAAACGTTCATTTTCAACCAGAAGTGAATATTAAAAAACATGAATTTTTAACAAAGTAATTCAATTTTCAACCAAGTGGTTGAATTTTCGACAAAAAGATTAATCTTTTTCCAAAATAAATAATTTTTTACCCAAAAGACGAATTTAAACTAAATAGTTGAATCCTCAACCAAAAACATGAATTTTCGACAAAATACATGAATTTGCTACTAAATACTTATAAATAATAAATTTTCAACCAGAAACAGAATATTTGAATTTTGAGATAAAAAATTGATTTTCAACTAAAATAAAAATACGAATTTTCAATAAAAAAGTTCACTTTTCGACCAAAGAGGTGAATCTTAAAAAAATGAATGTTTTCCACTAAAACACTTAATATTCTCACGAAAAAGACGAATTCTCAAAAAAATACATCAATTTTCAACAACAATTTGGAATTTTGAAATCAAAAAGACGAACTATTTATAAAAAAAATTGAATTTTCAAACCAAAAATATGATTTTTTAACGAGAAAGGTAATTTAAAAAAAAAGTTCAATTTTTAATCAAATAGTTTAATTTTTAACCAAAAATATAAATTATCAACTAAAAAGTTCATTTTCAACCAGAGGTGAATATAAAAAAAAATTAATTTTTAACAAAGTAATTCAAATTTTATGCTAGTGGTTGAATTTTCGACCAAAAGGATGAATTTTTCATAAAAAAAATTAATTTTATACCAACAAAGACGAATTTTAAACTAAATAGTTGTATCTTCAACCAAAAACAGGAATTTTCAACAAAATACATGAATTTGGTACCAAATAATTTTTCAACTTCTGGAAGATAAATTTTCAACCAAAAACAGAATATTTAAATTTTTAGATAAAAAATTGATTTAAGTAATTTGACTTTAAACTAAATAGTTGATTTTCTGAAGAAAGAACCAAAAAGATTCATTTTCTCTAAAAAATACCATTTTTCAACTGGGAAAGATCAATTAATTAAAAATAACAATTTTGAACCAAAAATGGAATATTTACATTTTCATTTAAAAATAATTAATTCTCAGCCAAAAAAAAAAGAATTTTCAACAAAATAGTTCAATTTTAAACCAAGAAGATAAATGTTCAACTAAAATGATGAATCTTCAACAAAATTATACATTTTGTTTAAAATTTTTTGAAATGTCATTTTTATTTCTAACAAAGAAGTTAAACTTTCAACCAAGTAGTTGAATTTTCAACAAAAAAAGATAAATCCTGAACGAAAAATGATTAATTTTCTACCAATAAAAACGAATTGATCTAATCAGTAACATCCACTGACCGAATCAGTAATTTAGAATGATTCGAACTGTAACTGTTATTGATTATATCAGTAATTTTGAATAACATAATCAGTAACTCTCACTAATTAATCAGTCAGTTTGAATGATACAACCAGTTACTTTCGCAAATTGATTCAGTCATTTTGATTGATCTAATCCGTAACTTTCAATTTGTTAAGCAGTCAATTATGGTTAATTTCAATCATTTATTAAAATGTAGGAATTTAATTAAGTGTCTGATTCAGTAACAATATTGACTAATTGATTTGTTAAAACGACACTTTTGCCAGTAGAAATGACTGTTCTTCTAGTAGAAATGACTGTTTTTTCAGTCAAAGCATGCTTGATTAATTTAAACAGTCAAATTTTGACTGACTTAAATTTAAAATGTAACATAACTTTATTTTTAGGTATTTTTTCGAAATTTTATGAGAATAAAGTGAAAATTTTAAGTATAAATTATACAAATAAATGTATTATATGAATATGGAAAATTTTCAAAAATTGACAGAATTTTGGTTCAAAATGAAGTATTTTTCTGACGAGCGTAGGAATTAAAATTTTTTTTAATTGCCGTGAAAATTCTAGCTCTTTCAAGTGATTTTCAAAAAATTTTAAAAATTTGAAAAAACGAAAAAGTCGTGGCTGTTTTTATAAATTTTTTGGAACTGTATTTGCTCAAAAATCCCAGGTTTAAAATATTTGTTTAGAAAAAGATTGAGTGGCAAACCACTGCTTTACACTGAAAAAAATTATTTTAAATAATTTCTAATTTTTGCATTTTTTCGGAAAGAACGGAAGGTGCAACGAAATATTTACATAAACGTTTACAAATATAGAAATATTCTATAAAAAATACCTCTTGCTCTTTTGTGATATTTTGCATCGTTCACGAGAAAAAATCGAAAATTATTTTTAAAAAATTTCTGACTACGAAAATGGTTAAAAACTGATAGGATGCCTTTCGTATATAAGCAGAAACTGTAAACAAAATATAATACAAACTACAAAATTTGGGGCTTTCCAGAAAATCTTTTTTTTTTTCATCGAATTTTGAAAACACGAAAAGAAGATTTTCAGGGAAACCCCACCTATTTTATTTTTTGCAATATTTTTAAAAAGTTTCTGCTAATATAAAATAGGCAATTCTATCCTTTTTATGCGGTCTGAACCATTTTTGAGGTCAACATTTTTTTTTTAATATAATTTTTTTTTTTCGTAAGCGATGAAAAATATCACGGAAGAGAGAGATGAATTTTTTGTAGAACTTTCTTTGATGGGTAAATTTTTATCTAAACATTTTTTGTACTTTTTGTTGTTTCAGAGAAAAGTGGAAAATTTCAATTTTTTCAAAATAATTTTTTTTATAAAAGCAGTGGTTTGCCAAAAACTAAACTCACAAGATACAGAGTTCATATTAGCATCTATTTCTAAAAAAAATTTAGAATGTGAGGTTTTTGAGAAAATCCACTTTCAAGAAATTTAGAAGAAGAGCGGCCATTTGAAAATTTTTTGAATTGTCAAAATTTTTTTAGGATTAATTAAAGGAGCAAGAATTTAGCACGTCTGATAAAAAAATCCCCGGGGCGAGGTGGGAAAAAATCACCAAAAATTCGCCTTTCGATTTTTGGTAATCGATCCCCTAAAACTTGTTCGTTTAAAAAAAAAGTACTTTTCAATAATTTTCTTTTAAATCAAAGTTTAGTCACTGCTTAAGGAATATTTAATTAAAAATATTAATAATTTAATTCAATTAACAATTTCAATTTCTTGAAACAAATTTTTCCGCTGTAAATCGTGAGAAGTTATTATTTTTTGAAATTAATTACAACATTAACAGATATTGAGAATAATATATTTTTTAACAACGACTGACAATTATTTAAACAATTTTAATTTATTAAATAATAATTTTTTTTCTGTAAATAATTAAAAGTTACTACTTTCTGGAATGATTAACGCAGTTGATGAATTCTAAGAGTAATAGTTTTTGTTTAAGACAGTTTACAATTATTTAAACAATTTTTATTTATTAAAATTTTTTCTACTGTAAACATTTAAAAATTACTATTTTCTGGAATAAATGACTGTTTAATGTTATTGAATGTTTCGAGTGATATTTTTTGTGAAAGACAGTTTGCAATTATTTAAACAATTTTTATTTATTCAAACAATTTTTTTAATGTAAATATTTAAAAATGACTATTTTCTGAAATTAATGACTGTTTAATGTTGATGAATGTTTCAGTGATATTTTTTGTGAAAGACAGTTTGCAATTATTTAAACAATTAATAATCATTCACTTGCGCCTTTTCATAGGAAAGGGGAAGAAAATTTATGGTTTTTTTTAAAATCTCTCACTCTATGTCGTTTATTATTCAGTATTTTTTTGTTTCAAAACTCACACCTTCATTTTGAAAACAATAATAATTTTTGTAAATAATTTTTTTCAGTAATGAATAGTTATTTTTTTCAGATCGATTTCATTGAGATAAGAAAAAATTGATTAACAAGCAACATAGTGTAAGAGTTTCGATAGTGACATTAAGTAATATAAATTGTTTAAATAATTGCAAACTTTCTTTCACAAAAAATATCACTCTTAACATTCAAATACTGCATCATTAATTCAAGAAAATAATAACTTTTCACTATTTGGCGGAAAATTAAATTATACAAATAGAGATTGTTTAAACAATTGCTAAATATGTTGAAAAAAAACATGTTTTCGACATTCATCATCTATGTCATTTATTATATATTATTATTACAGATAAATTAAATAAATTATTGTAGATAAAATTTTTCAATTAAATAATAATTGTTCAAACAATTTAAAATTAGTTGAAAAATACTTGGAACATTGTTGTTCATCAAATAAGAATAAATATTATTGTTGAAAAAATTCAAACAAGACCGCCTTTAGCATAAATTTTACATAAAACTGCTATTTTGCATTTTTTGGGGCATTTTCCGGGCACAATACAATTAGTTTCGCGGGGGGGGGGGGGATCGAAATAAAAATTGATGAGGAAACGGACCTTTTCCTACTTAAACCCCATGTTAATTCAGAAAGCCCGGGACACGGATTAATATTGACCTATTTGAAAAAAAATTGAATTTTTTCCCCGGAAAACGAACAAGTTGAAGGGATTTAATAACCAAAAATCGAAAGTCGAATTTTTGGACCATATAATTATTTTACATCATCTTAATGAAACATTTACCATTATTTTCGAAATTTCACGATTTATTGAATTTTTAACACTTTTCGACTCCCAAAATGAGGGGATGAGAACTTAAAAAATCAAAATCTTTTAGTTGGACCACTCTATTATATAGATTGCAATTAAAAATGTCTAATTTATATTAATTTTAAAAACAAAACTGATAGAAAATTGAATTTGTATCGGTAATAATATTGAATTATTGATATATAATTAAAATGTTGTTGGCATTTGTTTAAAACCGCAAACACGAAATTTCAGCTTGAATGGGCGAAGGAAGATCAAGTGATAAAACTCATGCATTCAACTTCCGTTTCCGGAGTCGAGGACATGATAAAACTTGGTGAACTGCAGGAACACGCAATTTTGAAAAATCTCCACCTACGTTACAATCAAAACATAATATACGTAATGCTCTACATTTCTACATAATTATCATTACTATAATAAAAAAAAATAAAAAAAATAAAAACATTTTTTCATTATTGCAATTAAAAAAAAAATTATTATTTGAAGAAAATGTAAAAATGTTGATTCTTATAGACTTATACAGGAAGCATGTTGGTAGCTGTTAATCCTTATCAAGTTTTAAATATCTACACTTACAATGAAATCGATTTGTATAGAGGCAAAAAAATCGGAAAGGAACCACCTCATATTTTTGCGATTGGAGATAATTGTTTCATGGAAATGAAAAGTACTGGTATTGATCAGTGTATTGTTATCAGGTACTGTCTACAGTTTTTTATTTTGTGGTGTTTCGTAGTCCCGGGCAGAAATGTGGAGAAGTGAAGGAAGAGAAAGTGAGAAGTGAATGATGAGAAAGTGAATGTTGAGAAAGTGAGGAGAAGCGTAAGGGAAGGTAATTGGGAACAAGAGAAGTAGAGGAAGTGAGGACGGTTAAATAGGAGAAGGTAGCGGAAGTGATGATAGGGAAGTAGAAGGAAATAGGGGAAGTGATGTTGGGCAAGTGGAAGGAAGTGAAGGGAAATTAATGAACTAGGCAAGTAGGTGAAGTAGACGAGGGGAAGTGGAGATGCGGTTGAGGGATGCTGAAAGAGGTGCTGAATAGAACAAAATTAAGAACTAAGAGGTGCTGAACTGGGTGAAGTGTTGAGAAGGGAAGAAGTGGACAAATAGGGGAATTAGGAGGAGTGAGGATGGGGAAGTGTGGGGACGGAAATTAGGGGAAGTGATAGGAAGGGAAGTGAGGTAAAGCGAGGAGAGAGTTAATATGGAAAAAAGGGAAGTGAGGAGAGGGGAAGTTAGGAAAGTCGCGAAAGTGAGAGGAAGTAGGGGAAGTGAGGGTGAGGATGTGAGAAGAGGATAAGCGGGGAAATGAAGAGAAAGTGTCTAAGCAGGTGAAGGAAGAGGGAATTGATGGTGAAGTGAAGGATGGAGAAGAAAAAAGAAGATAGAGGCGGGGAAATATTGAACTGAAGGAAGCGATGAGAGAGGAAGTGAGAGAAGTTCTAAAAGTGCGGGAAAGTAGGGGTAGTTGAGGAAGCGAGGGGAAGTAGAGGAAGTGAGTGTGAGGAAGTGAGTGAATGGTAAGTGGGGAAAAGAAGGAAGTGAAGAAAGTAGTAAAGTAGGCAAAGTGGGGATGAGTGAGGGTACTAGGGGGAGTAGGCGAGTAGAAGTAGAGGATGTGAACAAGAGGAAGTGGTGAGAGAGAAAGTGAGGAAAGGTGCGGAAATGAGATAAGGTAGGGAAAGAGAAGTAGGGGTAGTAGGAGAAGTGAGGGTGGAGAAGTAAGGAGAGACTGAGTGGGCGAAGGAAGAGGGCATGGATGATGAAGTGAAGGGTGGCGAAGAAAGAAGAAGAGAGGGGACGGAAATGTTGAACTAAGGGAAGCGAGGAGATGGGAAGTGAGGGAAGTTTCGGAAGTAAAGAAAAGAAGGATTAGTTGAGGAAGCAAGGGGAAGTAGAGGAAGTGAGGGTGAGAAAGTGAGTGAAGAAATGGATTAAGGAAGTGGAAGAGGAGGAAGTAGTAAAGTAGACGAAGTGGGGATGAGAGAAGGGTAGCATGGGGAGTAGGTGAGGGGAAGTAGAGGATATCAACTAGGGGAAGTGGTGGAAGGGAAAGTGAGGCAAGTTGCTAAAGTGAGGGGAAGTAGGGGAAGTGAGGGTGAGGAAGTTAGTGGATGGTAAGTGGGAGAAGGAAGGAAGTGGAGGGAGTAGTGAAGTAGGCAAAGTGGGGATGAGGCGAGGGTAGCAGGGAAGTAGTTGAGTGGAAGTAGAGGATGTAAACCACGCGGAAGTGGTGAGAGAGAAAGTGAGGGAAGGTGCGGAAGTCAGAGGAAGTAGGGGAGGAGAAGTAGGGGCAGTAAGAGAACTGAAGGAAGACTAAGTAGGCGAAGGATGGGGAAATGGATGGTGAAGTGAAGGATGAGGAAGAAAGTAGAAGAGAGGAGAGTTAATATGGAACTGTGGGAAGAAAAGAGAGAGGAAGTGAGCAAAGTCGCCAAAGTGAGGGAAGTAAGGAAAGAGAGGTTTCGGAAGTGAAAGGAGGGTAAGTGAGGAAGGAAGAAGAATTGGAGGAAGTAGGGAATAGGGCGAAGTGATGATAGGGCGATTGGGAAGAGGGAAAGTGAGAGAAGTTGCAAAAGTGAGCGGAAGTAGATGAAGTAGAAGAAGTGAGGGTGGAGAAGTAAGGTAAGGCTAAGTAGATGTCGGAAGGGGGAATGTAATGTGAAGTGAGAAGATGGACAGTGGCGTTGTGGCATAAGAAAGCATAGGAATAGAGAAATGAAAGTAGGGAAATAGATGAGAGAGGGAGAAGCGGAAGTAGAAGGAGTGAGGGTGGGGAATGGAGTGGATTGGAAGTAAGGAGCGTAACTAGGGTAAGTGAGGAAAGATGAATTAGTGTAGAGGAAGTATTGGAATTGAGGAGAGGGATGTAGAGAAGAAGCTGTAGGGAAATCGAGGAAAAGGGTGTAGGGAAGTGGATGTAGAGGAAGTTTTGAGTGGAGAAGGACGGGAAACGGGGGGTATGGGGAAAGTGTGGATGAGTAGATGAGTAGATGAGGGGAAATAGAGAGGAAGTGAGGATAGGGGAAGTAGAGGAAGGAGAAGTAGAGGAAGGATGGGGAAGTGGAGGACGAAGGAAGGGGAGGTATAGTTGGTATAAATTTGGTAAGTAGGGGAATGTAAAAGAAGAGGAATTAAGTAAGGGGAGGGGAAGTAGACGAAAGATGAGTGAGGAGAGGTGGGAAAGTATGAGAGGGTGAGATTTGAATGAATCAATTACCTCAATTTACTGATATTTTTGCATGTTTTAAAAACTCATTTTCTATTGTTTATTAGCGGAGAAAGTGGTGCTGGGAAAACAGAGAGTACAAAATTGATTTTGCAGTATTTGGCTGCTATCAGTGGCGAACATTCTTGGATAGAGCAACAAATTTTGGAAGCGAATCCAATACTAGAAGGTATTTTAAAATTGTATTTAATATATCGAATATAATAATAATAATAAAATTAATAATTTAATTTTTCGAAAAAATTTAAGCATTTGGGAATGCCAAAACAGTGAGAAACGACAATTCCTCTCGGTTTGGAAAATACGTAGGCATAACTTTCAATAAGAAAGGAGTGATCGAAGGAGCTCGAATTGAACAATATTTGTTGGAAAAATGTCGTCTAGTTTCCCAATCAAAAAATGAAAGAAATTATCACATATTTTACGGACTTTTGGCCGGACTGACCAAGGAGGAAAAACAAAAACTGAACCTCGGTGGTACTCTCGATTACAAGTATTTAAGTGGGGTAAGAAAAAATTAATTTGAAAATTAGTACATTTTAAAATGATGTGCCTTTTTAGTGGAATGATAAATTATTAATTAATTTTAATATAACATTTGGCTTGGAAAATATCATTTGTTTTACAAGTGAAACCTGCTAGGTGTCCATGTGCAAGGACAGAGACGATGCTAAAGAATTTGCAGAAGTGAGAGCAGCTATGAAAATTCTGAATTTCAATGAGCAGGATTTTTGGGAAATAATGAAACTTTTGGCTGTGATTTTGCATCTTGGAAATCTGAATTATAAAGCCACTGTTATAGGTAAAACAACTCATACAAAAAAAAATAAGAACAATTAAAATTCCTTTTTACTACGTAAATATGACTCTGAGTGATCAAATAATTAATTTCATTCTATGATGAAAGTTATTTCTTAATGTTGATAGACAATATTCATAAAATATAATTTTAACCTGCAAGGGTGGTCGTGCGGTCTGATAGACCGCACGTCACTACGCCCATACTAATTTATCACTTTCTGCTCAAATTACGGGATAATCAGGACGTAAACTTTTTCTGGAATGGCCCGGTCCGTATTCTGGGATATCCACATCAAGCTCAAATTTGTTTGTGTGTGAAATTTTGCGTTTTAAATACCTTGAAACAAACTGAAACAGTAATATAAAATTTTGCACTTACCGTGGACGTGCGGTCTCACGAACCGCATGTGAACATTTCTATCAGAATCATGGTGCGGTCTGTGAGACCGCACGTCCACACTTTTAGGTTAAATGCTTTTTTAATTTTGGAAAATAATTGTTTTTGAAACACTTTGCCACTACACTATAATTTATCAACTTTTTCACACTTTTAAACAGATGAGAAAAAAAATTAAGGTTTCTGGGAAAGTTTCTAATGTGTCACGTTTCATTTTTAAAGATTAATTGTAAGTTTTGAAGATTTTAAAATATGTCATCAAAGAATGTGCAAGATTTTAAGATATATTTTTTTATTTTGCATGATTTTAACAAATTTTACGAAAACTGAATTATTTTGAAAGATATTTCACCTTTATTTGAAAAGATTAAAAAATAATGTGAATCTTCAGAAGATTAAAAAAAATCTCAAACAGAATGTAGATTTTGGAATATTATTCCTGGAATAAATTCGAATGATTTTTTATTTAAAAAAATGAATTTAAACAGATCATTTAAAAAAATTTCAAAATATTTGAAATGAGTTCCTAAATTTTCAAAATAAAATTTAAACTCTTTTAAATCAAAAATGTTAAATTTTGCAATAATCCAAATTTATAGAAAAAATTGATTAAATTTGATAAATATTTGAATGTTATGAAAATATTCAAAAAGAAATTAGATGTTATAAAAATGTCGCCAGACTAAAAACAAAATGTAGATTTCTTTAAGTATTATGAAAGGTTTCAAGATTATAAACATTTTTTTTAATTCCTGAGAAAATTTAAACTAGTTTTTTTTTACTATCCTGAAGAGAATATTTTAAAATATTTTAAAACACCTCAACAGATTTCCAAAAAAAAAAAAAAAAAGAATTTAGACGATTTCAAGGCAATTTTTTTTCTTTCGCAGAATTAAAAACATATCGAACCATTTTAAAGATATTTGGAAGGTTTAGAAGTATTGAAAAGATTCAATATTAATTAAAAACTTGAAAAAAGATTTTTTTTAAATTAGGAATTAAAAGTGAATTTTTAAATATTTTGAAATAGAACTTCAACGCTTTTTAAGAATTTTAAAAGGTTTCAAGAAAATAAAAGAATATTAAATCATTTGAAAGGATTTCTAAAAATGTTGAAAAAAATCTTGAGGATTATTAAGCAATTTTTTTTAGTTTTCAAAGATGTTTCAAAATCTCAGAAATAATTTGAGTCAGTTTAAAAGGTATTAAGGAATTTCAGATGTTCTTATTTTATTAAAATTAAAAACATTTTAAAACTTGAAAAGATTTTCGAAAATGATAAAATATTTTTAAATTTCTTCCAAATTTCTAAAAGGACAATCCTGTAAAATAAAAAAAATCGTACTTCTTCAACATATCTGAAATCTTTAAAAATCTTATTGAATTTGATCAAGAATCTTAGAAAAATTATATTTACGTAACCCTAAAAAAAATTAACAAATCAACTTAAAAAATAAATGGTCGGTGGACATTTTAATTTTGTATCAAACATTATTTTTCGCCTCGAATTATAATGTGTTTTATATTTATTAATATTTTTTGGTCGAGGATTCAACTATTTTGTTGAAAATTTGCCTTTTTGGTTGAAATACCAATCATTTATTACATTTTTCACTAAAAATTATTTTTTTTTCTGAAAAAATTGACTTGCTTACACTTCCATTTTTTTACAGAATTTTCTTGAAACTAACCCTTAAAACTAACATCCTTCGACACCTTATCTCTAACGCCGTTCGCTCTTATCGTCTTGCCTTCCTCGCTTCGCCTCGCCTCGCACGCATGTCCCTACTTTCTCGCTTTGCCTCGCATTACCAAACTCTGCCTCCGCGGCTTATACCTAATACTTATCTACTATTTACAATATTTACATTTACTTATATTTACTTCCTCCTCTATTTACAATCTTTCCTTCTCCATTCCTCTTCCTCCTTCCTTCTCTTCTTTTCCATCTTACCCAAGACTCCCTTCACCCATGCTACTGCCTTTTGTCCCCCCTTTCATGCATCAACATCTCCATGCTTATCCCACTCCCTTCCACCTCTACGCACTCCTCCAGCCAGTGCTCCACTCTTGCCTCCCCCTTCCCACATAGTTCACACATCCTCTTTTCCCTAGCGAGCCAGAACCTATTAAAACCCTCCATGCACTCACATCTCATCCTCGCTATAAGCTCCCGACTTCCTTTCTCTCCTTTCTCAGACAAATATTGCGCTCTCGCCCTTGGCATAATTCACACATAGTTCCCATTGAACCTTGTCTTTCTTATTCTCTCTTTCCCTGCTGTCTTCTCTCTCTCCATGCTGTTTTTCTTAACCAACTTATATATCTTCCTTTCTTCCTCATGCATCCTTCTCACTTCATCCATCTGCAGTCCATTCTTTCTAAAATACCTTTCTCTTTCAACCTCCATCTTCCCACCCCCTCGCCTGTTCTCCTTCTCCCACCAACACTCCCTAACCAGCTTATTTCCCCCCTCTTCCAAAAATTTCTCCTCATATTTACACGCCCGACTCCCCGCTAGAATCCCTACACTCGTTCTCCCCGTCTCCCTCCTGACAATATAATTAGGTGTGTTCCTTGCCAGCCCCAGTGTCCACTTTACATACCTCTCCTCTGTCCTATTTACCTCTTCGATTTCCTTCCACCCCCACACCTCTACTCCATACAATAGCACACTCATCACTAGTGAGTCAAACAATTTCATTCTCCTTCCAAAATCATCTGCGAATAACTTCTTTCCCAACCCCCACACCTGCCTCATCACCACATTTGCCCTCCTCACTCTCTCTTTTATGTGGCCATCCACTCCGCCATTCCTCCGAAAAAAGAAGCCCAGGTACACAAACTCTTTCACCTCCTGCACCGCCTTTCCCTTCCACTTCCACTTCCACTTCCCTCCCTTATCCCTCCCCCCTCCTTTTCTGAACACCATAACCTTGGACTTTTCCGCATTCAGTTCTAACCTGTTCTTATCCAAGTATCTTCTCAACCTCTTCATCATTTCCTTTAAGGCCTCCTCGCTTTTTGCCAACAACACTATGTCATCTGCATACGCTAGTGACGAAATTCCAACCCCTCCTATCCTGAGTCCTCCTACTACTCCGGCCTCCAGCTTACATTCCATATCTGCAATTAAAATCGCAAAAAGCGTTGGGCTAAGCGGACACCCTTGTCTTAACCCCCTGTCCATCCAGAACCCCTCCGAAATCCCCTGCCCTCCTCTTACCTTATCTTTGGTCTCTTCATATATCTCCCTTACCCTCTCGATTAGGTCTCTCTCCACTCCCCTATCCTCCATCGCCTCCCTCAATCTCCCCCTATCCACCGACGGAAACGCGCCTTTTAGATCCACAAAAAACGCGTACATTTTCGACCCCTTCTTCGCTAATTCTCTATCCACCACGTGTTGCAGAAAGTAGATATTGTCGATAGTACTCCTACCTGCCCTAAAGCCCGCCTGCGTCTCCAGCAATATTCCTTTCCCCTCGACATCTTTCCGCAGCCTCTCCGCCACCACCATCGCGTATACTTTATACGCCGTATTCATTAGCGTAATCCATCTATAATTTTCCTGCCTATCCTTATCTCCTTTCTTATACAGAGGCACTATTAACCCTTCTCTCCACCCTCGTGGGAATCCCTCCCCCCTCCATACTTTCTTCACTATCTCCTTCAGCCTCTCCCTAACCTCTTGTGTACTAAACAGCCATGCTTCGTTCTCTACTTCATCCAGCCCTGCCGATTTTGACCTTCTTAGCTTCCTTATCTGTTTTTCTATCTCCTCGTCATTCAACTCCTCCATCTCTGCCTCCCCCGTTCTTCTACTCCCATCATCTCTCTTCCTTGAATCCGAGCCCTGAAATGATTCTTTAAAAAAGTCCCTCCACTCCTCACTCCCTATCTTCTCGCTTATCCCTACTCTATTCTTCCTAAACCTATTTATTATTTTCCAGACGTCCCCTCTGTCTTAACATTTCCTAACTCCTCCTCCAGCTCTTCCTCCTTTTCATGTTCTTTCTTCTTACACATCAATCTAAACCCCTTCCTCATTTCTACGTACTCCACCCTTTTCGCAGTACCCTCTTTCCACTTCTTATACTTCCTCTTCACCTTCCTTTTCATCTTTTTACATTCCCTATCCCACCACGGCTTCACCATTCCTTTCTTCTTCTTTTTGAATACCTTGTTTTGCACGCACCCTTTCACTTTCTCTTTTAAATCCTCCCATATCTCTTCCACCGTCTCCCCTTTCGAAGCGTACCTTCCCTAACTGCTCCTTATACTTCTCTATTGCCTCCCTCGTCCAACTAACCCTCTCCAACGTCAACACTTCTTCCCCACCTTGCCTTCCGCCGCTCTCACCCCTTATCCACAACCCTAATGGCTGATGTTCTGATTCTACACTACCTTCTACTGCGAATCTCTCCATCTCCTCCCACCCTTGCATATTCATGACTACATTGTCTATCACCGATACCCCCACCTTACCCACATATGTGTATTCTCCCTCTTCGTCCCCAATTGCCATACTATTTGCCACCGCCCAGCCTCTATCCTCCATCCAGTCCCTTAGAATCTCCCCCTCCTTATTTATTAACTTATCCTTCGAATTTCTTTCGAAGCTCTCCCCTTCCCTGTAAAGGCCCCTTTCCCTCCCCATCCTCGCGTTAAAGTCCCCACCCAGTACCACCATACCCTCCTCTCTTTCACCTAACAGGTCTTCCACCCTTTCTTTAATTCTTTCCATCCCATCCTTATTGTACACTCTCACAAACTTACACGTCACCCCTCCTATCTTTACTTCCCTCATTTGAATTTTTTAATTTAAATAATTTTTTAAATTTAAATTTAAATTTTTAATTAAATAATTTTTAATTGTTAATTTTTTGTATATTTCAGCAAACATGGATGCGACAGCAATAAATGACGAAACAAATTTGAAAATAATTGCTGATATTTTGCAAGTGCATCAACGAGCATTGACTGATGCTCTTACAAAGAAAACAATTTTTGTCCAGGGAGAACGTGTGGTAATTTTACAATATAAAAATTAAGACCTATAGTAATAAAAAATATAAATTAAAAAAATATACATATTTAAAAAAAAATTCTTTTTTCAGGTCAGTAATATGTCAAAAGATCAGGCACTGGACACAAGAGATGCTTTCGTGAAGGCAGTTTATGGTCGACTTTTTGTAATGATAGTTGATAAAATAAACGACACTATCTACAAGCCAAAAACCAAAACAAAAAACTCGATCGGTGTCCTCGATATTTTTGGATTCGAAAATTTCGATGTAAATAGTTTCGAGCAACTTTGCATAAATTATGCAAATGAACACCTTCAGCAATTTTTTGTGCAACATATTTTCAAAATGGAACAGAATTATTACACTGAAGAAGGAATTTCATGGAGTCATATTACATTTGAAGATAATCAATCAATCCTTGATTTAATTGGAATCAAAGCTATGAATATTATGGCTCTCGTCGATGAAGAAAGCAAATTTCCAAAAGTAATTTCTCTTCCTTTTTTATTAGTTATTTAATTTTTAATACAAATAATACAGGGTTGCAGGTCAGGGAAAACCTAGAAATCAGGGAACAGTCGGGGATTTTTTTTTCATCAGGGAATGTCAGGGATTTTGAAAAAAAATGGCAAATGTCAGGGAATTTCTGTAATAAGTAAGAAGATTCTTTAAGAAGATTTCTGTAACTATGAAAAATAACCAGGGCTGCCCCACAATCACTTTTAGTCACTTTTTTTGCCAAAATAGTTTAAAGTCACTTTTTTATTATAGAGTTACTGTAGTCACATTTTAAAATAAAAACATCACTCGAGACACTTTTCTTTCTTGAAATATTTGAGGGTATTTTTGAAAATTCAAAAAAATTCTTAAAATATTTCAATAACTGGAAAGGATTAACAATTTTTAAAAAGATTTTATGGTATTTTAAAAAAATTCCGAAGGAATTTTCTAGAGCTTTAAAAAATTTTAAGGGATTTCAAAAGATTTGAAATATCTTATGGTATTTTTAATATATTTTAATAATTTGAGGGTATTCCGAAGGTTTTTAAAGATTTCAGGGCATTTTAAGCAATTCCATGGAATTTTCCAGTTCTTCAAAAAGCTTCAAGGTAATTCAAAATATTTCAAAGGGCTTTAAATATTTCAGGAATTTCTAAAAGATTCAAATTTTTTAAAAAAAACTTCTATAACTTGAAGGGATTTCAAAGGGTCTTGAATATTTTAGGATATTTACAGCTTTAAAAATTCATTGGAATTTTTCAGAGCTTTAAAATATTTCAAGGAATTTCCAGATAGTTCAAAGGCTTTCGAATATTTAAAGGTATTAATACAAATTCTAAGGTATTTTAAATAGATTGTAATAATTTGAAGATATTTTTAAGATTTTAGGGGTTGCTTGAAAATTCCAAGGAATTTTCCAGAGCTTTAAAAAGTTTCAAGGGATTTCAAAATATTTCAAAGGGCTTTAAATGTTTCAGGAATTTCCAAAAGATTCCAAAGAATTTTCAATTGATTTGAATAATTTGAAGGGATTTCAAAGGGTTTAGAATATCTTAGGATATTTTGAACTTTAAAAATTCATTGGAATTTTCAAGAGCTTTAAAATGTTTCAAGGAATTTCAAGATATTTTAAATGATTTTAAATATTAAGGTGTTTTTGAAAAATAAATGTAAGCTATTTTTAATAGATTTTAATCATTTGAAGGTATTTTCAAGATTCTATCGTTTTCTTAAAAATTAGAATGAATTTTCCAGAGCTTTAAAAATTTTCAAAAGATTTCAAAAGATTTCAAATATCTTAGGGTAATTTTAATAGATTTTAATAATTTGCAGGTATTCCAAAAAGCTTCAAGGTAATTCAAAATATTTTAAAGGGATTTAAATATTTCAGGAATTTTTAAAAGATTCCAAAATTTTTTAAATTTTTTCTATAATTTAAAGGGATTTCAAAGGGTTTTAAATATTTAAAGATATTTAGAACTTTAAAAATTCTTTGGAATTTTGAGAGCTTCGAAATTTTTCAAGCAATTTCAAGATATTTTAAATGATTTCAAATATTTGTGGGTTTAAAAAAAATCCAAGCTACTTTTAATAGATTTTAATCATTTGAAGGTATTTTTAAGATTCTAGGGTTTTCTTAAAAATAAGAAGTAATTTTCCAGAGCTTTGAAAATTTTCAAAGGATTTCAAAAGATTTGAAATATCTTAAGGTAATTTTAATATATTTTAATAATTTGAAGGTATTCCGAAGGTTTTTAAAGATTCTAGGGTATTTTAAGAAATTCCATGGAATTTTCCAGAGATTTAAAAAGCTTCAAGGGATTTTTCAAAATATTCCAAAGGGCTTTAAATATTTCAGGAATTTCTGAAAGATTCCAAGTAATTTTTAATTTTCTCTATAATTTGATATTTAGAACTTTAAAAATTCATTGGAATTTTCAAGAGCTTTTAAATATTTCAAGGAATTTCCGTTCATTTTAAAGGATTTCAAATATTTAAAGGTAATAATACAAATTCTAAGGTATTTTAAATAGATTTTAATAATTTGAAGATATTTTTAAGATTTGAGGGTTTTCTTAAAAATTCCAAGGAATTTTCCAGAGCTTTAAAAAGTTCAAGGGATTTAAAAATATTTTGAAGGATTATAAATATTTTAAGGTATTTTGAGAGATTCCAAAAAAATTTCGAATAGATTTCAGTGGCATGACGAGATTTCAAAGCATTTTTGAAGATTTCCAGGGTTTTCTTAAAAATTCCAAGAAATTTTCAAAAGCTTTAAAAATATTAAAGGGATTTTAATAGATTTTATAGGGTTTGAAATTTCTTAAGGTATCTCCGAGATATTTTAAATAGATTTCAACGGTAAAAAAAGATTTTTAAGAATTTTTAACATTTTTATTATTATTATAAAATTTCAATTATCGGGTATTTTCAATAAATTTTGATAATTTGAAACTATTCCAAAGGATTTTAAACATTCTAGGGTATTTTTAATAATTCCAAGAAATTTTCAAGAGCTTTAAAAAGTTTGAAGGAATTTCTGAAGATTTCAAAAGATTTGCAATATTTAAGAGGTTCAGGAGCTTTAAAAAGTTTGAAGGTATTTCAAGATATTTGAAAATATTTTAAATATTTTAGGATATTCGATCAATTCTGAGGAATTTTGAATAGATTGTAATAATTTGAAGGTATTCCAAAGGACTTTTGAAAGGTTTTAGGGTATTTTAAAAATTTTCAAAGAATTTTGGAGAACTTTCAAAAGTTTCAAGGGATTTCAAAAGATTACAACAAATTTGGAATATTTTAGGATATTTTAAGAGATTCCCAGAAATTTTGAATATATTTCAGTGGTATGAAGAGATTTCAAAGAATTTTGAAGATTTTTAGTGTATTTTTTAAAATTCCAAGGAATTTTCAAGAGCTTTAACAATTTCAAGATATATTAAAGGATTTGAAATATTTTAGGATATAGGAAAAAAATCCAAGGAATTTTTAATAGATTTTAATTATTTAATGGTATTCCAAAGGATTTGGAAGATTTTTTTAGGTTGTTTCTTCAAATTCCAAGGAATTTTCAAGAGCTTCAAAAATATTGAAGGGATTGCAATAGGTTTCGAAGGATTTGAAATATTTTAAGGTATTTTAAGAGATTCGAAGAAATTTTGGATATTTTCAATGGTAGGAAGAGATTTCAAAGAATTTTAATGATTTTTAGGGTATTCTTGAAAATTTCTAAATATTTTTTAAGAGCTTTAAGAAATTCCAAGGGATTTCAAAATATTTCAAAGAATATGAAATATTTTATGGTATTTTAAGAGATTCCAAAGGATTTTAAACGCTCTAGGGTATTTTTGAAAATTTAAAGGAATTTTTCAAGAGCTTCAAAAAGTTTAAAGGAATTTTAAAGTATTTTAAAAGATTTGAAATATTTTAGGATATTACAAAAAAATCCAAAGAAATTTTTCAATAGATTTCAATTATTCAATGTTATTTCAATTAATTAGAAATTTTTCCAGAGCTTTAAAAATACTGAAGGGATTGCAAAGATTTCAAAGGATTTAAAATATTTTAAGGCTTTTTAAGAGATTCCAAGAAATTTTGAATAGATTTCAATGATAGGAAAAGATTTTAAAGAATTGAAAAGATTTTTAGAGTATTCTTAAAAATTCGCAGGGAATTTTCAGGAGCTTAAAAATGTTTTAAGGGATTTCAAGTTATTTTAAAGTACGTTAAATATTGTAGGATATTTTATAATTTACGAGGAATTTTGAATAGACTGTAATAATTTGGAGGTATTTCAACGAATTTTAATGATTTTAGGGTATTCTTAAAAATTCCCAGGGAATTTTCAGGAGCTTAAAAATGTTGTAAGGGATTTCAAGATATTTTAAAGTACTTTAAATAGTTTAGGATATTTTATAATTTACGAGGAATTTGGAATAGATTGTAATAATTTAAAGGTATTTCAACGTATTTGAATGATTTTAGGGTATTTTTGAAATTTCCAAAGAATTTTTAATAAACTTTTAATAAAGTTAAGGGAGTTTACAAGTTCTAAAGATATTTTAATAAATTTTCCAGCATTTTAGAAAATCTCATCGGACTGCAGAATTTTAATAGAATTTTACTTGATTTAAAGGGATTTGAAGAGATTTTCAAATATTTGTTGCAATTTATTCGAATTTATTTAGAATTCATCCTGGATTCTCTTAAGTTCATTAGAATTCTCTGAAATTCTTTTTGAATCACTTTGAATTCTTAGTCAATTCAACAAATTCTTTTGAACTCTCTTGAATTTTTCTGAACTCATTTCAAAATTGCTGAATTCAATGAATCTTATCATATTTTCGAATTATTTTCAATGTACTTGAATATTTTCTATGTACTTGAATATTTTCTAATTTCTTTGAATTTTTATGAGTTTCATCGAATTCTTCTCAATCCCTTTAAATTCCTATAAATTCACTATAAATCCCTTTGAATAATTTCAAATTCAAAAGAACATCAGTTACATTATTGATGCAAAAAAGTCTCGTTTGGTAACTTCTTGGGCTGCAAATTAATCATTGTTGGTCACTTTTTCGAAATAAATAGTTCACTTTTTCACTTATTTGAATTAACTCCCTGAGAATAATAAATTTAAAATTGATAAATTTGAATTTAAAGTTATTCCATTCCTTTTATAAAAAATGTTATAATAAAAATGTTACAAGATTAGAATTTTGGTCCTGAAATCTTAATGGCCAGGAAAAAATCAGGGAGGAGTTAGGCAATTGTAAAAACGAAGTTTTGCGGCCACTTTTTAATACTTTCATTTGGTTTTTAGAGTTTTATCGCCCCGGGCAGAAACCCCTAACTCCTAACTCCCAACTCCTAATTCTCACTCATAACGCCTAACTCCCAACTCCTAATTCTCACTCCTAACTCCCAACTCGTAATTCTCACACCTAACTCCTAACTCTTAACTCTCAACTCCTAATTCTCACGTCTAACTCTCAAATCCTAATTCTCACGCCTAACTCCTAACTCCCGAATCCTAATTCTCACACCTAACTCCTAATTCCTAAAACCCAACTCCTAATTCTCATGCCTAACTCCTAACTCTTAACTCTTAACTCTGCACTCCTAACCCTCAACTCCTAGTTCTCACGCTTAACTCCTAACTCCCAAGTTCTTATTCTCACTCCTAACTCCTAACCCGTAACTCCTAATTCTCACGCCTCACTCTTAACTTCTAACTCCCAACTCCTAATTCTCACGCCCACCTCCTAACTCCCAACTCCTAATTCTCACACCTAACTCCCAAAAACTAATTCTCACGCCTAACTCCTAACTCCTTACTCTTAACTCTCAACTCCTAATTTTAACGCCTAACGCCTAACTCCTAACTCCTAACTCCTAATTCTCACGCCTAACTCTTAACTCTTACCTCTTAACTCCTCATTCTCACGCCTAACTCCTAACTCCCAACTCCCAAATCCTAATTCTCACACCTAACTCCTAATTCCTAACGCCCAACTCCTAATTCTCACGCCTAACTCCTAACTCTTAAGTCTGCACTCCTAACCCTTAACTCCTAATTCTCACGCCTAACTCCTAACTTCTAACTCCCAACTTCTCATTCTCACTCCTAACTCGTAACTCCCAACTCCTAATTCTCACGCCCACCTCATAACTCCTAACTCCCAACTCCTAATTCTCACACCTAACTACTAACTCTTAACTCTCAACTCCTAATTTTCACGCCTAACTCCTAACTCCTAATTATCACGCCCAACTCCTAACTTTTAACTATTACTTCTCAACTCCTTATTCTCACGTCTAACTCCTAACTCCAACTCCTAATTCTCACGCTTAACTCCCAACTCCTAATTCTCACGCCTAACTCCCAGATCCTAATTCTCACGCCTAACTCCTAACTCCTAATTCTCACGCCTAACTTCTAACTCCCGAATCCTAATTCTCACACCTAACTCCTAATTCTTAACGTCCAACTCCTAATTCTCATGCCTAACTCCTAACTCTTAACTCTGCACTCCTAACCCTCAACTCCTAATTCTCACGCCTAACTCCTAACCCCAACTTCTTATTCTCACTCCTAACACGTAACTCCTAATTCTCACGCCTCACTCCTAACTCCCAACTCCTAATTCTCACGCCCACCTCCTAACTCCCAACTTCTAATTCTCACACCTATCTCCCAATACCTAATTCTCACGCCTAACTCCTAACTCCTTACTCCTAACTCTTATCTCTCAACTCCTAATTTTCACGCCTAACGCCTAACTCCTAATTCTCACGCCTAACTCTTAACTCTTACCTCTTAACTCCTCATTCTCACGCCTAACTCCTAATTCTCACGCCTAAATCCTAACTCCCAACTCCCAAATCCTAATTCTCACAACCAACTCCTAATTTCTAACGCCCAACTCCTAATTCTAACGCCTAACTCCTAACTCCTAACTCTTAACTCTTAACTCTGCACTTCAAACCCTCAACTCCTAATTCTCACGCCTGACTCCTAAATCCCAACTTCTCATTCTCACTCCGAACTCCTAACTCCCAACTTCTCATTCTCACTCCTAACTCGTAACTCCCAACTCCGAATTCTCACGCCCACCTCCTAACTCCTAACTCTCAACTCCTAATTCTCACACCTAACTACTAACTCTTAACTCTCAACTCCTAATTTTCACGCCTAACTCCTAACTCCTAATTATCACGCCCAACTCCTAACTTTTAAATCTTACTTCTCAACTCCTCATTCTCACGTCTAACTCCTAACTCCAACCCCTAATTCTCACGCTTAACTCCCAACTCCTAATTTTCACGCCTAACTCTCAAATCCTTATCCTCACACCTAACTCCTAACGTCCAACTCCTGATTCTCACGGCTAACTCCTAACTCTTAACTCCTAACTCTCAACTCATAATTCTAACGCCAAACTTCTAACTCCTAACTCCCAACTTCTCATTCTCACTCCTAACTCGTAACACCCAACTCCTAATTCTCACACCTTACTCCTAACTCTCAACTCCTAATTCTCACGCCTAACTCCTATCTCAAAATTCTCACGCCTTACTCCTGACTCAAAATTCTCACGCCTTACTCCTAACTCCCAACTCCTAATTCTC
>CAKNYM010050915.1:145347-158450 GCA_932195095.1 Andricus curvator
TTGTGATTAAGATTTTTCAAATTTTAATATTATCCAATTAAGATTCTCCATTTTTAACGATTTTCCATTGAAGATTCTTTGATTTTAACAACTTTAAATTGAAGGTTTTTCAATTTTAAATATTTCCAATTTAAGATTCTTCAGTTTTGAATATTTGTAATTAAGATTCTTCAATTTTTAATATTTTCCAATTAAGTTTCTTCATTTTGAACGATTTTCAATTGAAGATTCTTCAATTTTAAAATTTTTAAATTGAAGATTTTTCAATTTTATATACTTCCAATTTAAGATTCTTCAGTTTTGAATATTTGTAATTAGGATTCTTCAATTTTGAATATATCCAAATTAAGATTCTTCAATATTATCGATTTTCAATTGAAGATTCTTCGATTTTAACAATTTCGAATTGAAGATTTTTCAATTTTAAATATTTCCAATTTAAGATTCTTCAGTTTTGAATATTTGTAATTAAGATTTTTCAATTGTTAATATTTCCCAATTAAGATTCTTCATTTTTAAATATTTTCAATGTAAGGTTCTTCAATTTTACCGATTTTCAATGAAAGGTTCTTCAATTTTCACGATTCTCAATTTGGAATCTTTTCAATTCAAAAGTCTACTATTTTGACGATTTTTAATTTAAGATTCTATCATTTTAACCGTTTTAAAAAGATTCTTCAATTTTAACGACTTCCAATTAAAGATTCTTCAATTTTAAATATTTTTAATTTAAGATTCTTCAATTTTCACGATTTTCAATTTGGAATCTTTTCAATTTAAAAGTCTACTATTTTAACGATTTTTAATTTAAGATCCTATCTTTTCAACCATTTTAAAAAGATTCTTCAATTTTAACGACTTCCAATTGAAGATTCTTCAATTTTCAATATTTTCAATTGAAGATTCTTCGATTTTAACAATTTTAAATTGAAGATTTTTCAATTTTAAATATTTGCAATTTGAAATTCTTCAGTTTTGAATATTTGTAATTAAGATTCTTCAATTTCAACGATTTTAAAAAGATTCTTTCTATTTTCAATATTTTCAATTCCAGACTCTTCGATTTTGAATATTTTCAATGTAAGATTCTTCACTTTTACCGATTTTCTATTAAAGATTCTTCAATTTTCACGATTTCCAATTCGGAATATTTTCAATTTAAGAGTCTACTATTTTAACGATTTTTAATTTAAGATTCTATCATTTCAACGATTTTATAAAGATTCTTCAATTTTAACGATTTTCAATTTAAGATTCTTAAATTTTGAATATATTGAATTGAAGATTTATCGATTTTAACCATTTTAAATTCAAGATTTTTCAATTTTAAATATTTCCAATTTAAGATTCTTCAGTTTTGAATATTTGTAATTGAGAATCTTCGATTTTGAATATTTTCGAATTAAGATTCTTCAATTTTAACGAATTTCAATGTAAGATTCTTCCTATTTTCAGTGTTTTCTATTCCAGATTCTTCAATTTTGAATATTTTCAATGTAAGATTCTTCAATTGATAACAAATGATAACAAAATTCCTCAAATCAAAAATCAACAATTATTTTTAAATTATCCACTTTCGCGGTTCCAAAATTAATTTTTACACAAGTTCATTCATATTCTTAAGGCCCTTAGAACGACTCGCGTTTTCGCCACATCCAAAATACGTCTACAAGAATGCATTGTTCAATGTAATATTCGAACCACATAATCTAGAGGCAATTTCACTCGCGGGACCAAAGCGATTTTTCGAAAAATGTTCTTGTTGTCGCTTTTTTTTGTAATTTAAAATTGGGCGTCTTTTTGCGCCTGTAAAATACAACGTGCCAGCTCACACTGTATGTCGGGCTGCAGTCGCCTGGTGAGTTTCAAGTTTCATACAATCTTGAAGTACTGATTTTTCTTCGCTCAAAGTGATATACAATATTACAATATAATTTTATAGAACAATAAAAATAGATAATAATAAGATATTATCATAATTTTTCGAAAATATATATATATATAATATCCTCCTTTTAGCGGGTAAGGAAGTTTTCTTTCTGACCATCAAAGCAACTTGCAGTGTTTAAAATAATGAATTAATAAATAATAACTTGAAAAAGTAAATATTTCTGAAACTCTTCTGAAGAATCTGGGTAAGTTTATTTTTGAAAAATGTTCTTTTATAAGGCTCTATCGGTGAGAAGCTATAACCTCAAAATTCAATTGCTTCATTTTACTGCATAAATACTAGCAATACTAGCAATACCAGCAATAACAATAACAATGAAATATAATTATAATTTTTCGTAAATATATGTAATATAGTATTCTCCTTTTTGCCGGTAAGGAAGTTTTTTTTCTTACCATAAAATGGGCTGGCGCGTTGCATTTTACAGGCGCAAAAAGACGCGCAATTTTCAATTACAAAAAGAACAACAACAAGAATATTTTTCGAAAAAATCTCTTTGTTACCGTAAGTAAAATCGCCTTTAGATTATCTGGTTTGAACATTACATTAAAAAGTGCATCCTCGTAGACGTATTTTGGATTTGACGGAAACCCTAGTCATTTTAAGGGCCTTAAATGCCGCAGAATTTATGTTGAGCAAATGCTCTTGAGAATATGCTCAGCATCTAAGTTCAAATTTATAGAGAATTTAGGAGAATTTAAAGCATTTATTTTTTGAACAAATATATTTCGTAATTATTACATCCCAGGTGAAATAGTTACATATAGTTTATATATAGTCGACAAGACAATGATATTTTTAATTTGTTTATAAATTTTTTCTGTATAAAACAAATGCAAAATATCAGTGCTTTATCCACTATATATATATTATATATAACTTTTTCACCTGAGATATATTTTTACAAAAAACTTTCGATAGTGAAATAAACATAAACTTGTTTAAATTACAGAGTTGCTACAGGTAAGATAATTCCAAAAAGTCAAGGAATTTGAGGGAAACCCTGACAGAATTAGGAAATTTTCGATAAACTAAAGTTGAAGTTAATTTTATTATTATGGTTAAAAATCGCAATTATTTGGTTGGAAATTAATCTTTTTTGGTTGCATTCAACTATTTTTGGTATAAAATTCAAATCCTTTTTGATTGAAATACCAAATGACACGTTTTTCGTTTAGAATTCATTTTTTTTTTTTTTTGAAAATTCAACTACTTCGTTCAAAGTTGAACTAATTGTGAAAAATTAATTTTTTTTTGGTTCAAGATTCATAATTTTAGTTGAAAAACCTTTTTTTTTGTTCAAACTTTAATTATTTTGTTGAAAATTGTGTTTTCTAGTTGAAAATTAATTGTTTTAACTGAAAATTTAACTCATACATGTTCGGTGCAAAATTTATCATTTTAAGTTGAAGATTCAAATATTTGGTTAAAAATTCATATACATTGTTTATAATTCATCTATTTTGGTAAACCATTCATCTTATTGGTTAAAAATTAATTTTTTTGATTAACCATTTTTTTTCTTATTTAAAATTATATTTTTTAACTGAAAATGTAACTGTTCCATTTTCTGTCGAAAATTTATCTTTTTTGATAGAAATTTAATCTTCTTGGTTGAAAATTATGCTCTTTCGTTGGAAATTTTCTGTAATTTGATTGAAAATTAATTTTTTTTAGTTAAAATTGATCTGTTTTAAGTGAAAATTCAACTATTTGTTGAAAATCCGTCCTTTTTTTGGTAAAAGAGTACTCTCATTAGTTGAAACTTCATCTTTTTGGTTAAAAATTCATTCCTTCGGTTGAAAATTTAACTATTTTATTGAAAATTTGTTGTTTTTTTTTGCTTGGAAATTTATTTTACTAACTCAAAATTTAACTATTTTATTTTTGGTAGAAGATTTATTTTTTTAGTTAAAGATTCGTGAATTTGGTTAAAAACTAATCTTTTTAGTTGAAGATATTAGATTTTTTAGATCATTTTAGTTAATAATTCACTTAACTATTCCATTTTTGTGGAAAATTTACCTTTTTTGATAGAAATGTAATCTTTTTCGTTAAAAAAATGATTCGTTTTGTAGGAAATTTAACTATTCTAATTTTTGTTAAGAATTTATTTCTTTAGTTGAAAAAAACTACTTAGTTTTAACTTCTTTTTTTTTTTTGTTGATAGATAATTCATCTTTTGGGTTGAAAATTCCACTATTTGGTCAAAAATTCATATTTTTGATTGAAAATTCATCATTAATTAATTTCTTTGGTTGAAAATTCGTTTCTTTTGAAAATTTATCCTTTTGACCTGAAAACACAACTAAAAAGTGTTCAAAATATGTTTAGAAACAAATTTTTTTGCATTAACGTGATTTAATACGAATAATATGTTTTCTATTACTTTGACTGAAAATTAAAAATCAATCAAATTTAGCGCCCTTTCCAATTTGAAGCGATACATTTTCCCGCGAAATTTAAATAATGTAATTATTAATAATAAAGATAGAAAATACGATTTTTTATATCATAATTCAAAATAGTCATAAATTCTCCTTAAATTCTCAAAGCTGGAATAGTTAACCAAAAGAGATAAATTTTCAACTAACAAGATTTATTTTCAACAAAAAAAAAAACAAATGTTCGAAATAAGATAAATTTTTTTACCAAATGTTGAATTTTCGATTAAGAAAAACAAAATTTCAAAAAATAGGGCGATTTTTAAACAAAAACATTAATTTTTAACAAAAGAGTTAAACTTTTCACCAAGTATTTTAACTTTCAACCAAAAAATGCAATTTCAACCAAAAACAATAATTTTTTACCAAAAAAGACGAATTTTAAACAAAATAGTTGAATTTCTAACTAAAAAAGAAAACATTTTCAACCAAGTATTTTAATAGTTAAATATTCAACCAAGAAATGAATTTCTTTGTATACAATACAGTTGAATTTTCAACACAGAGATATTAATTTTCAACAAAAGAATTCATTTTCAAGCAAATAATTGAATTTTTAACCCAAAAACGCGAATTTTTTATAAAACCGTTGAATTCTTAACCAAAAAGAAAGGCTAAAAAAACTGTTGAATTTTGAATAAAATAATTACATTTTCAACGAAATAAGTAAATTTTTAACCAAATAATAAAATTTACAACTAAAAAGGATGATTTCTCAACCAAAAATATAATAGTAGATTTTCCAACTAAAAATAATTAATTTTCAACCAAAAATAATTGGATTTTCAATTGAGGAGATGAATTTTCTACTGAAATATTGAATTTCCAATTGTTGAAATTATTATTTTTTTATTTTAAAACGCTTTACCTATGTATTCGTATTCGTCGAAACATAATGATTTTTCGTTTAAAAAAAATGGAGAAAATTTTTTCGAAAATCTGAAATTTTTTTGGATTCTTCTGACGTGCAATTTTCTGATCAAATAAAAAATCAGAAATCTGTACAAAAACGTGACATATTATTTTGATGCATTTTCAGGATCAAATTGACTGAAATTGATCGAATTAATTATACTGTGAAAGAAAAATATATTTAAAAAAATATTCCTGTGGGTAGTCAAATTGCTGAAAAAAGAACTCGAGCCAAAAATGATAACGAATTTGTTTTATATTTTCACTCCGTCCTTTTATGAAAAAATAAAAAATTTTTTTTTAAAATATAGTATAAGAAGAAAATTGATGCGATGAAAATTCAATTTTATACAATTAATTAGTCATACTTTTTAAATTAATTTTTTTTCAAGTGGAAAATTTTGCAAAGCAGTAGATCCAAAAATAGGTTGAAGAGATAAAAAGTTAATTTTGCGGGCAGAGACTTTCTTTGTAAAGAAAAAAAAATGAATATCATAATCATAAAAATGCAACTCTGAGGAAATATATAACACGATTTTCAATTTATAGATTTTTGAGGATGAGAAATGCCGCATTGATCATCCAGAAAGTTTGGAGAGGATATGGACCAAGAAAACGATATTTAAAAATCCATCATGGTTGTTGCCGTCTCCAAGCACGAATCAAATCACGCGTTCACAATTTTGAGTACAAGAAAAGAAGGAAAACTATTATGGCTTTACAGGTAGATAAAATAGTACAACTAAATAATATTAAATAAAAATAATAAATAACAAAATTATTAGCAATAAATAAAAAATGATAAATATAATATAAAAAAAATTGTCTGGATTTGTTACCAGATTTTTCAGTTTAAGAAACTCTTATCTTTGACATTGTCAATTTTCAAGGAATCTGTATTATCATTAGAGAATAACAGAAAATATTGAACGTCTTTTCAGACTAGATGGAGCTAAGAAAGAAAAATTATTTTAAATAATTTTTTTCTGAAAAAAGATCTTCTCCTTAAGCTCCGCTGGGAATCGAACCACCGGAAAAAATTATTTAAAATAATTTTTCTTTCTTAGCTCCATCTAGTCTGAAAAGACGTTAAATATTTTCTGTTATTCTCTAATCATAATACAGATTCTTCGAAAGATTTGATTGGTACCATCTAGCAAAATAATGAGTATATTTCTGAAAAAAGTTTCTTCTCTCGATCTCTCTAGTAGCTTAATGGGAAAGCATCTGACCGGAAATCAGTAGTTCTGTGGTTCGATTCCCAGCGGAGAGAAAGGAGAAGATCTTTTTTCAGAAAAAAATTATTTAAAATAATTTTTCTTTCTTAGCTCCATCTAGTCTGAAAAGACGTTAAATATTTTCTGTTATTCTCTAATGATAATACAGATTCCTTGAAAGATTATAAATGTAATTCAAAAAACATAATTTCAATTTAATTTAAAATTCATTCATTAAACAAAATTTCAACAAACTGCATGAAATTGAGCAGTATTTGTTTTACATCAGGTATATTAGGAGAAAGTAATCTAAATGAACAGGAAATACAAATTATTGCGTGCCTTTCACAAAATTTATTACATAATAAAATGATAGCGATAGTAAAGTTATTTTAATTTATGCAAATACTTTATATATCTCGATATTGTTCAGTCATTCATTAGACGTACAAGTATCAATATCGGTTTGTTAAAACATAAGGTAAAAAAATAAGAAAAAGAGAACATAAAAATTTACGAATTTTAAATTAGATTAAAATCAAATTCAAAATCCTATTTAACGTCCAATACTCAAGTTAATGTATAGAATCGCTGAAAATAAAAGCAAGAATCCAGCGACCAAATTTGGACAATCACCATAAAATGGTCCTAATAATTAATAAAAAAAATTTCTTTGGACACAAATAGAAAAAGAAAAATGAGAAGGCAACCAACCAAATTCTCTTTTTAACCAATCCTTTCTTTCCTTTTTTTATTTTTGTCCAAAGAAAAAAACAAAAATTTTAAGAATTTTTTATTTTAATTACAATAGGAGCATTTTATGGTTGTTGTCCAGGTCATTGGATTCTTGTTTTTATTTTCAGCAATTCTATATATTAAGAGAAAATAAATGATTTAATTACTTTTTTTTATATATTACTCAATAAAATGAATTAACTCAAGCATTTTACATACTTAAAAATTAAAGGCATTCCATAAACAAGTATAATAATAAAAAAATAATAATTTTCAGGCACATTGTCGAGGTTACCTCGTCCGAAAATACAGCAAAGAAAAGTCGCAGGTATGGATTTTTGTATAAAAATTAATTAATTTTCTAGAGAAAGTTGTGACATTTTATAGCCTCTCCCCCAACTATTTTCACTGTAAATCAGATTTCAAAAGATTTAAAGCTATTTCAAAAGATCTGAAAGATTGTAAAGCTTTTCCGGGATTTTATAAGATTTCACGGGATTTCAAAAGATTTCAGGGCATTACAAAAATTGTAGGATATTTAAAATGATTCCAAATAATAATAGTAATGAAATAATAATAAAAAAATAGATTTCACACATTTAAAAAATGCTTTGACAGTATCTAGTACAATCGAAGTAAATCTCAATTTTTTAAGGGATTTTACAAGATTTGAAGGTATGTCAGGTGATGTTAATGGGATTTCAAAGATTCCAAGGGTTTTGAAAAGATTAAAAAAGATTTCGAAGGATTTTAGAAAATTTTAACGGATTTTAAGAGATTTAAAGGGGTTTTCATGATTTTATGAGATGTCAAAAAAGGTTAGGACATTTCAAGTGATTTAATGGAATTTAATAGGATTCCAAAGGATTACGAGAGGTTTCACAGATTTTAAATGTTTTAAAAAGATTTCAAGAATTTCTTGAAATTATCTAGTGAAATTAGAGAGAATCTTAACTTTTCCAACGGATTATACAAAATTTTAAGGTATTTCAAGGATTTCAATCAGATCTGAAAAGATTTTACGATATTTCAAGAGATACCGAAATTCGATGGAATCTTGAAGGGTGTAAGGAATTGCACAGTGTGCCTCGACATCATTTTGAGCCCAAAAAGAAAAAAATCGCTTGGACCCTTTTTGAGAAAACTCTTTTTTTGATTTTTTTGAACAGGTTAATCAACATATTTTAATGAAAATAAGTTAAACGCTGAATTTCATTGGCTAAGACCATTCAGTTTGGCATCCAGTTCACCCTGTGTCCCGAACATCATAACAAGAATTAAAGTGCTTGAAATTTTCTTCAAAATGAAAAAAATAGAATATTCTATCTCTAAACGTTTGGGAGTTGTGGTCCTAAGAAGTCGATTTTAGGCGAATAATTTGAATGAAAAAAATATATATATAGTTTTGGGGAAATTACTTATTTTCTATGCATATCTGGTAAAAATTGCCCAATAATTAATTGAAGAAGACTTAATTTTGAGTAGATCTAAAAAAAACCATTGCTGTAGCTCTAATATAACCAAAATTATGGCCTTTTGAATATGACCCTTTTTTTATGAAATTTAGGTTAACTTATTCCAAATTATCAAAAATTCCATACAAAAATTGCCGAAAATTTTTGTTAATTTCAGAGATGGTTTATGGTAACTTACCATAAATTGTCCAGAATTGAATTTGAACATATATATAAATTTACGGAAATTAATCGAAATTTTCGGTCATTTATGGCAATTTCAAAGGTAAATATGGTAACTCACCATAAATTACCCAACATTCATTTTTAAAAATTTCCATAAATTTCCGGAAATTTATGAAAATTTCAGGTCATTTATAGTAATTTTACCGGTAAATATGATAACTTACCATAAATTATACAAAATTCATTTTTAAAAATTTCCATAAATTTCCGGAAATTTATGAAAATTTTCGGTCATTAATGGTAATTTTACCGGCAAATATGATAACTTACCATAAATTACCCAAAATTCATTTTTAAAAATTTGCATAAATTTCCAGAAATTTATGAAAAATTTCGGTCATTATTGGTAATTTTACCGGTAAATATGGTAAACTACCAAAAATTACCCAAAATTCATTTCCATAAATTTCCGGAAATCTATGAAAATTTTCCGTCATTTATTGTAATTTTGCCGGTAAATATGGTTAACTTACCATAAATTACCCAAAACTCATTTTCAAAAATTTCCATAAATTTTCAGAAATTTATGAAAATTCAAGGTCATTTGTGGTAATTTTACAGGTATATATGGTAACTTACCATAAATTACCCAAAACTCATTTTCAAAAATTTCCATAAATTTTCGCAAATTTATGAAAATTCAAGGTCATTTGTGGTAAATTTACAGGAATATATGGTAACTTACCATAAATTACCCAAAATTCAATTTTAAAAATTTCCGGAAATTTATGAAAGTCTTCGGTCATTTATGGTAATTTTACCGGTAAATATGGTATACTTTATTATTTATACTATATATATATATATATATATATATATATATATATATACTATTATACTATATATACTATTATACTATATATACTATTATTTATTTATACTTTATTATTTATATTATTTATAACTAAATATGGTAACTTTCCATAAATAACCGCAAAATTCTATTATCTGCAATCAAAATTTCCTCACAGTTTTTACGGTGAGTGGGCTGATCATCGTAAAATGCGAGCTCATAGATGTTTAATTTTCATTATTCACCTCTGACGTCACTTTTCAGTTCCTAGGGAGTAAAAAGTACTTTTTACTCCCTAGGGAGCAAAAAGTAGAGCTTTAGCCCCGCTTCATAGGCATCTAAAAGGGCTGAAATCATGCATGTGTCATAAAAAAAGATTTTTTTATGTATCATCCTCCACAAACGAAAACTTAAAAAAAAAAATTTCAACAAAATTCCATGAAAAGCGTAATTTCAGTTAGGCCATAATTTCGATGCAATTAGAGCAAGAGCATTATTTTTTTTTAGATTTGTTAGAAATTAGGTCCTCCTTAACCTATCTGGTGGCAACTTTCTCCTGAAATGCTCGGGAAATGAGTTTTCTTGGAAAACGATAAATTTTATTTATAAAATTGATGTTAAACAAAATTCCGTAAAAAAGTGTCATATTCAAAAGGCCATCATTTTGGTTCTATTACAGCTAGAGCAATGTTTTTTTTTTAGATCTACTCAAAATTAAGTCTTCTTTAATTAATTATTGGGCAATTTTTACCAGATATGCATAGGAAATAAGTTATTTTTCCAAAACTATATATATATATATATATATTTTTTTTTTCATTCAAATTATTCGCTTAAAAGAGACTTCTTAGGACAATAACTCCCAAACTTTCATAGATGGAACATTCGATTTTTTTTTCATTTTGCAGAAAATTTCATGCACTTTAACTCTTGTTAAGGTGTTTGGGACATAGGATGATCTGGAATAAGGCAATTTTCAAAAAACTGATTTTTTACCACTTTCTTCACCATTTTTCAATAATATTGAAGGGTTTCAGTTCTCGTAAGATGTTCAGCACCTGTAGCCCTTTTTGGATGCCAAACTGAATGGTTTGAGCCAATGAAATTCCACGTTCAACTTATTTCCATTAAAATATATTGATTAACCTCTTCAAAAAAATCGAAAAAAGAGTTTTCTCAAAAAGGGTCCAAGCGATTTTTTTCTTTTTGGCCTCAAAATGATCGAGGGGCATCCCAGAAGTATAGTCGAAAAAAAACGGCATATTCAAACCCTTTTGGCTTGAAGTCAGTCAAGGCACACCGCGATTGAAAACGATTTCCGCGGATTACTAAGGATTTTAAGAGATTTCAGTGATTTCATGGGATGTCAAAAATTTTAAGAGGTTTAAATGATTCGAAAGTCAAATTTATATCCACAGATTTTAGAGGATTTAAAAATATTGAACGAAATTTTAATGGATTTCTGAATATTATGAAGGATTTAGAGGGATTTTCATGGCTTTTAACAGATTTCAAGGGATCTCGTAATATTTCGAAACATTGCATGGAATTTCAAGGATTTCGACCGATTTCTAGAGATTCTAAGAGATTTTCACGGATTTTAAAAGACTAGGAATTTTTTGGGATTTTGAAGATTTCATGCCATTTCAAAGATTTCAAAAGATATATTATGGAATTCATAGGATTCAAGGAATTTTCACATGATTTATAAAATGTTAAGGCGTATACAAAATTTATAAAAGATTTATTCGAATTTCAAAGGAATTGAAACGATTTCATGGGATTTCAAGGGATTTTAGATGATATTAATGGATTTAAAGAGATTTTGAGATATTTCAAAAGAAGTTACAGCATTTCAAAATGGCTTCAAGAGATATTGAAGTATTTACACGAATTTTGAAGCATGTCAGGAGATTTTAATGGAATTTCAAAAGTTTTAACGGAATTTCAAAGAATTTCTGAATATCATAAGGGATTTTATGGGATTTCAAAATAGTGCAAAAAATTCCAAGAAATTTAACAGATTTCTAAAGATTTTAAGAGAGTTTAACGGATTTTAAAGGATGATAAGGGATTTAAGTGATTTCAAGGTTTTCAATAAATTTTTACATAATTTAAAATTTGTTAAGGCGTATACAAATTTTTTTAAAGAATCCATGGGATTTCTAACGATTTGAAGTGATTGTTATGGGATTTTAAAGATTACAAGCGATTTCAATGATTGCAACAGATATACAGGGTGTCACAAAAGTCCCGGGACGGCTAAATATTTCCTCAGGTGAGACATTTTTCAGTGAAGTCGAAGTCATTCTTGAAGTAACTTTCAACGAGGAATTCAATAGTGACCTTTATTTTGATTTTGACGATGACCTTCTACGTTTATTCAAGGTCAACTTAAAAACAAAATGGAAACCCTCTTTTTTCACATCGGCAATCGATAGAGCGGGAAATTTCACGTTCAAATATGTACCCAGGTCAAACATAGGTACATTGTAACCTTGAAGGTCACTCTAAGGTCATTTAAACCTAAACAATTGCCTAAACAATTGCCGACATAAAAAAGGGGGTTTCAATTTTTTTTTAAAGTTGACCTTGAAAAAACCTTGTAGGTGATCGTCAAGATCAAAATAAAGGTCATCATTGAATTCCTCGTTGAAAGTTACTTCAAGAATGACCTTGACCCCTCTGAAAAATATCTTGCCTGAGGAAATATTCAGCGGTCCCGGGACTTTTGTGACACCCGGTATATAAAATTTAAAGGATTTTAAGGAATTTTACCATCATTAAGAAATTTTGAGGGATTTACAAAGTTTTCGAAAGAACTCTTGGGATTTTAAAGGATTTTCAGGGATTTCAAGGGATTTAAAAAAATTATAAGGGATTTCAAAAGATTTCTTTATATTAGAAAATAACTTACGGTATTTTAAAAGGATTTCAACAGATTTCCAAAGATTTCAAAAGGCTTTAGGGAGTTTTAACGGATTTCCAAGATTTTAAAGGATTTTAAGGGATTTCAACAGATTGTTAAAGATTTCAAAAGGCTGTAAGGAGTATTAACGGATTTCTAAGATTTTAAAGGATTTGAAGAGATTTCGACAGATTTTCAAAGATTTCAAAAGGTTTTAAGGAGTTTTAACGGATTTCCAAGATTTTGAGGGATTTTAACAGATTTTCAAAGATTTCAAAAGGCTTTTAGGAGTTTTAACGGGTTTCCAAGATTTTAAAGGATTTTAAGGGATTTCAACAGATTTACAAAGATTTAAAAAGACTTGAAGAAGTTTTAACGGGTTTCCAAGATTTTAAAGGATGTTAAGGGATTTCAACAGATTTTCAAAGATTTCAAAAGGCTTT
>CAKNYM010050915.1:175727-202318 GCA_932195095.1 Andricus curvator
TGCACAGAAAACTTTCTTTCCTACTCTCAAGCTTTTTTCTGTGATCTGTCTTAGGCTAAATATCTGATCTGTACATGATCTTCCTGGCATAAATCCACTTTGGACTTCCCATATCTTTTCTTCTGTGATTTCCATTACCCTACGAATAAGTATTTTTGAGTATATTTTACTTACGGTACTTAGTAGGCTGATACCTCTGTAATTACTGCAGTTGTTTTTATCTCCCTTTCTTTTGTATATTGGTACGATAATCGCTTTTTTCCAATCGTCTGGGACTTTCCCCGTCTCGATACATAAATTTATTAATTCGCACAACCTGTGAGGTATGTACTCGCCACCGTATTTGAGCATTTCAGCACTAATACTGTCTATGCCAGCAGCCTTACCGTTTTTCAAGTTCTTAATTATGTCTCGGACTTCAGTGACACAGACTTTTTCAAATGGGTTTTCTAATGCATTATGTTCTATGTCGCAGTTTTGTTGTCCTATATCTTCACCTCCTAATAGTTCTTTAAAAGAGTCTTTTAAAGCGTCTACTATCTCGTCTATATCATATAGCATTTCACCTTTGCTGTTTCTCATGCTGGCAAACTCTGTACTCTTACTTTCCTTTAACTGTTTATATAATAGTTTCATAATTCCTTCAAAGTAGTTCTGTATTTTGTTCTCTTCTTCTGTTCTGATTTTTTCTTTACTCTCCTTGACTAGTCGTTTCATTTTCCTCTTTTTGTCTTTGTAATCATTTTTGAGTCTATTTCTCTCCTCATCGCTAAGACCTGTCATGTTTAATGTTCTCTTGTGCGCTTTTTTCTTTTCTTGCTGGGCTGCTTGAATTTCATCATTCCACCACGCATCACCAGACTTTCTTCCTACCACTGCCGTACCACACACTTCAATTGCAGTTTTAACAATGATATCCCGTAATAAAGCCCACGCGCCCTCTATATCTTTATTGCTCGTAAGCGCTTCCCAAGTTGCCCTATCTATTCGTTCGCTTAACTTATTTTGAAACTCTATTCGCACTTCCGGTTTCTGTAAATTTTCAATCTTTATTCGAGTTTGTTTCGTTTTTTCTGTTCTCTTTCTTTTCCATCCCCGGCCTAAGTTTATTTTAGAGATTAAAAGATAATGATCAGTATTGCATTCGGAACCCCTCATGACTCTTGTATCTTTGACTAGTTCTCTTAGTCTTTCATCCGCAATAACGAAGTCAATTACACTGCGGTTATTTCCTTTACACCAAGTGTACGTGTGGATCATTTTATGTCGAAACCAAGTATTGGTAATAAATAGGCCCTTTTCTAGGCATAAGCTAACTAATTTTTCCCCGTTATAATTTTTTCTTGGATCCCCAAATTTACCTAGTACCCTTTCTGTATCTGTATCCTGACGTTGAACGCCGACCCATCCGTTCATATCTCCTAGCAGAATTATTCTTTCACCTGGATCGCAAGTACTTATTGTGTCATTTAAAGTGTCCCAGAAAGCGTCTTTGACTTCTCGCGGCTCACTGTCAACTGGGGCGTAGCACGCTATGATAAATAACCTTCTGATTCCTACCTTCATTCTAGCCCACAACAATCTGGGAGATACAAAATCATGATCTTTGAGATGCTGTCTTGCTTTTTTATTCATAATTAAACCGATCCCTTGACTACGATTTGATTCACTACCTACTCCTGACCATATTTCAAAACCGCCTTTCAACACCCCATTTTCTATGTTTCTACTTTCGCAACCCTTTTTCTTCGTCTCAGGTACACATAAAATATCTAGTTTCCTTGCATGCATAGTTTCTCGTAGTTCTCTTATTTTAAGGTCATTCACTCCTCTAGCATTCCAGACACCCAGTCTCCATTCATCGCCTGAAATTCGATCTTTACGTTTACCGTGTGTATGCATTTTGTCGATCCAAGTTTCAGTCCATTCCGAGGCTACTTTATTGTTTGTATTATTCATGTTTAGATTGTACACCAAACTAACACCTTTATGCGCGAAATTTGTTTTGCGAGCCGAAATCATGTCCAAGTTAAGTGATTATTCGTCGTACGGTGGATAGTCTATCTGTTACGTCAGTCCCACCAATACTTCTGTTACTGCGTGGGGGGGGGGGGGGGGGGCGGCTGTGAGGACAGAGAAAGGAAACCGAGAGTCTTAATTGGTTGGTGATTTATGCTGAGAAGGTTACCAGCCTTCAGCAGCGTTGTATTTGATAGGAGTTAATATGTGCCCAAAGCCGAATCCTGGCCTACCTCTAAAACAGGAGCCAAATATACATATACTCTCCTGTGTATATTCATATATCCACTGCATACCCCCCCCCTCCGAAATGTTTTCCTGCTGCTACCTTCTCCAATTTTCAGGCTACGGCCTTGTCCACAAATTACGTAATACGATTTGGGGGGGGGGGGATTTGGGAGGAAAGCCTATCAGAAATTTGATCTGTTAGACCAAAAGTGAATTGTCTCTTGACCAAAATGCCTAATTTATTGCTTTATAAGTTTTTTGATAATCGTAAAAAATTTACCAAATGAGCTTTTTCCTATAAAAGTGTTCTAAACTAAACTTCAGATAGTTTTAAGGGGATTTAAATGACTCGGGTTTTCCCCACATACGTAATACGTCTACGAGGATGCATTGTTTAATGTAATATTTGAATCACATAATATAAAGGCAATTTTACAGGGTGTAGCATAGCGATTTTTTCAAAAACTATACTTATTGTTGTATTTTTTTTGTAATTGAAAATTGGGCGTAAAAATTGAGCGCCTGTGAAATACAACGGGATCACTGTATGCCGGGCTGCAGTCACCCGATCTAGTTTGAAGTCGGGTGAAATGTGCAAGTATTGCGTCTTCGTCGCTCATAGTAATATATAATATATTAATATAATATAAGATAATAATAAAAATAAATGATAATAACTGCAGCCCGGCATACAGTGTTGGCTGGCGCGCTGCATTTTACAGGCGCAAAAGAACGCTCAATTTTCAATTACAAAAAAAGAAACAAGAACATTTTGCGAAAAAATCGCTTTGCTTCCGCGGGTAAATTTGCCTTTAGATTATGTGGTTCGAATATTATATTTAAAAAATGCATCCTAGTAGACTTATTATGTATGTGGCAAAAACCCGAGTCGTTTTAATCCCCTTAAAGTTCTTGAAACGAGTCAGTTTTTAGAATAATACAAAATACGGTTAAAAGAATGAATTGTTTGACGTAATATTTTTACCACATAATCTGAAGGCTTCTACATGTGCATTACTGGAGCCCTTTTTTCGAAAAATGGTCTTGTTGTTTTTTTCTGTTAATTGAAACGCACTTTGAAACGGTGAGCGCCTGTTTTCGGTTCACCATGGGTACACTCCCAGTAGCGCGTTGCCCGTTTCCAGGCGCAGAAAATTAAGAATATTTTCAATTAACAAAAAAACAACAAGAACAAGACCATTTTTCGAAGAAAGGGCTTTTGTCAGGCACATGTATATGCCTTTCGATTATGTGGTAAAAATATTACATCAAACAATTTATCCCTGTAGCCGTATTTTGTATTATTCTAAAAACAGACTCGTCTGAAGTATCTTAAATGGAGTTCAATGTATAAAATATGCGAGGCCCATTATCGATAAGAGGTTTTACAGGCCAAAATGTTCTAAAACCTGCGGAAATATGAAGATTTTTCACGAAAATAGGGCAGTAAATTCTTTTAAATAAAATTAATGTTGGTACTCTATTAAATTCAATTCGGAATACCCTAAATTTCTAACATTTTGAGCGAAAATATTTGGTTTATAATGAAATAGATGCATTTTGACCAAATAGTTAAATTTTCAACCAAGGAAGATTTTTCAGTTAAGAAAGAAATAAAATCTATAAAACAGTTGAATTTTGAATCCATAAATATGAATTTTTAACTAAATAAATAATTTCAAACCAAAAAAGATTTCTCGATAAAGAAAAACAAAATTGTAAACAAATTCTTGAATTTTTCAGCCAAAAAGGTAAATTTTCTACAAAAGAGTTGAATTTTCAACTGAAGAGGTATATTTTTACCGGAGTAGTTCAGCTTACAACCAAGAAGTTGAATTTTCGGCAACAAGAAATGATCTTTTGATGTAAAATGTAATACCTAATACTTCAAACGAAAAAGATTTTTAATTTTAGGTATATCAAATTCAAAATGTAAAGAACAATTTTCAAGGAAGTAGTCGAATTTTGATATGAAAAAATTAATTTTTAACTAAAACAAAAGAATTTTTAACAAAATAGTACAATTTTCAACTAAAAAGTTGAATCTTCCACCAAAAAAATTAATTTTTTATTAAACAGTTGCATTTTTAACAAAAAGAGAGTAAATTTCTACCAAAAGAGATAAATTTTCAAACCTAAGGGACGGATTTTCATCAAAAATGTTGAATTTTTAACCCGAAAATATGCATTTTCAACCGAAAATTTAATTTTCAAGTATGTATTTCAATTTTATACAAAAATAGTTAAGTTTTCCACCCAAAAAACAAACATTTAACAAAACTGTTGAATTCACAACCCAACATATAATAGTAGACTTTTCAACAAAAAAGAATTAACTTTTGTTGCAAATGTATTCTTTTTTTAATATTCTTCGGTTTCTTTCTTATAAAGAGTCTTTTTTGTCCTCCAAGGTATCAAGTACTAATTATTTCTTATTTTTACCCCCTATCCTAAAATTTTATACCAAAAAAGGCGAATTTTCAACAAAATACATGAATTTCTAACTAAAAAAGATAAATTTTCAATCAAGAATGGAATTTTGAATAAAAAACACTTGAAATTAACCAAAAAAGACAAATTTGGAACAAAATACTTGAATCCACAACCAAAACATATCAATTTTCATATATAAAGTTGCCTTTTTAACCAGAAAATGTGAAATTTTTACCGAAATATTTCAATTTTCAACCCGAAAAACGAATTTTCAACGAAACAGTTGAATTCTCAAACAATAAGGAAGACTTGTTAATAAAGTGGTTGAAATTTTCACCAATCAGTTGAATTTTTCAGGCAAAAAATTAATTTTTTACAAAAAGATAAATATTTACCAAAATACATAAATTTTTTACTGAAAAAGATAAATTTTCAACCTAAAATGGAATAGTTAAATTTTCAGGCAAAAAACTTAATTTTCAACAAAAAATCTGAATTTTCAGCGAAAAATCTAAAAGCTTTTATTTGTATGAAAAAAGATTTGAATTATTAATAAGAGACTGTTGAATTAAACCCAAAAAGACGAATTTGCAACGAAAGAGATAAATCCTCAACCAAAACAAGTTAATTTCCACCCAAAAAGTTACGTTTTTAACCAAAAAAGATTCAATTTATACCAAAATGGTTGAATTTTCAACCCATAAAATATATAAAGCAGTTGAATTCTCAACGAAAACCGCAGACTTTTTAACAAAATTGTTGAATTTTCAACCGAAAAAAATAACTTTTTCGCGAAAAAAGGCGAATTTTTAACAAAACACATTAATTTTCAACTCAAAAAGATAAATTTTCAACCAAGAATGAAATACTTAAAATTTCAGTTAAAAAAAATTAATTTTCAACAAAAAATCTCAATTCTCAGCCAGAAATCTAAAATGTGATAGGATTGGAATGAAAAAAGATTTGATTGATGAATGAAAGACAGTTGAATTAAACACAAAAAGAGGAATTTGCAACAAAAGAGTTAAATTCTCAATCAAAAAATACTAATTTTCACCAGAAAAATTACATTTTTAACCAATAAAAATCCAATTTTTACGAAAATAGTTGAGTTTCCAAACCAAAAAAAAATCAAAATTTTCACCAAAATAGTTGAGTTTTCAAACCGAAAAAAAAAACAAATTTTGAAAAATTCGATTGAATTCTCAACCAAAAGGAAAGACGTTTCAACCAAAACAGATTAATTTTCCCCAAAAAAGTTACAATTTGAACCAAAAAAGAATACATTTATACCAAAGAGTTGAATTTTCAACCCATAAAATACATAAAGCAGTTGAATTCTCAACGAAAACCGCAGACTTTTTAACAAAATTGTTGAATTTTCAACCGAAAAAAATAACTTTTTCGCGAAAAAAGGCGAATTTTTAACAAAACACATTAATTTTCAACTCAAAAAGATAAATTTTCAACCAAGAATGAAATACTTAAAATTTCAGTTAAAAAAAAAATTAATTTTTAACAAAAAATCTGAATTCTAAGCGAAAAATCTAAAAGCTGATAGGATTCGAATGAAAAAAGATTTGATTTATGAATAAAAGACAGTTGAATTAAACCCAAAAAGAGGAATTTGCAACAAAAGAGTTAAATTCTCAATAAAAAAATATTAATTTTCACCAAAGAAGTTACACTTTTTACCCAAAAAAATAAAATTTTTACCAAAATAGTTGAGTTTCCAAACCAAAAAAAAATAATAAAATTTTCACTAAAATAGTTGAGTTTCTAAACCAAAAAAAAACAACAAATTTTCAAAAATTCTGTTGAATTCTCAACCAAAAGGAAAGACTTTGTAACCAAATTATTGAATTTTCAACCAAAAATAATCACATTTTCAACGAAAATACTTATTAAATTAATAATAATAAACTTATAAAACATAAACTTCAAATAATAATACTTATTAACATTCTTATTGTGTTCTATTAATTCAGTTTGCATTTAAGTGAAAATCGAGAAAAAGGGGAAAAGGGAGGAATAGTTAAAATACTGTGAAATCTGGGACAAGTAAATTGGATTTTTGATCAAATATAGACTAAAGAATAATAGTTTAAATTAATGGAGGGGCAAATCTTACGCAAATCTCAGGGCAAACCTTGCGTATCTTTTATTGGGTTTAGCGGGGGGGGGGGGGGATTTCAGAAAAAAGTCTTACATAATTTGTAGATGGCCCCTAAGACATCTTTCCATTTCTCTCTTGATAAGATATATCATCTCTGCAACAATAATCCTTATTTTCAAATCTTCATCAGGTATCATTGAAGATGAATTCGTGGACCAAGACTACCAGAATTGGTTAAACACTCGTCGGTCCAATTTAGAGAAGCTGCACTTCATCATCGGTCATGGAATCCTCCGACCAGAACTCAAGGATGAGATTTATTGCCAGATCGTCAAGCAGTTAATCAACAATCCCACCAAAGCCTCCCACGCAAGAGGATGGATCCTCCTTTCTCTCTGCGTAGGATGTTTCGCTCCCTCTGAGAAATTTCTAATTTATTTGCGAGCATTCATCCAATCAGGTCCTCCAGGATATGCACCATATTGTGATAAAAGACTGAGTCGAACATACAGAAATGGGGCCAGGACCCAACCACCTAGTTGGGTCGAACTACAGGTAAAGGGCCGTTCATAAACTGCGTTACCAATTTGAGGGGGAGGGGGTCGCGCCAAAAACCATGGTTGGTAACAGCCTCTGGGGGGGGGTCTTCTCTCTTAAATTGAACCAGTGAAATCGTGACTGGTTGAATCAGTATTTTGAATTATCGCTGGTGGACCAGTGATCTTTCGACTTTGACTGGGTGAACCAGTAAGTAGCTTAACTAAAACAGCGTTACTGAATATACCAGTGACGCCAAATGATAGATTCAAACAGTGATACATCGCTCCACGTGGTCGTTTTGCGTCGTATTCCGATTTTTAAAAGATAATTTTGCAAAGTTTAACACAAAAGTGATGAATGAGGAGTGTCATACCTAACCAGCTGACGGACGACAAAACGTATACGAACAGATGACTACTGGTACTGAGTAACCAGTGAACCTCACTGATTGAACCAGTGACGCAATTCCACTGATTGAACCAGTAAAATCTCACTGATTGTTAGTGACACACTTCTGGCTGTTTCAATCAGGGATTTTTCGACTTTTACTGGGCGAACCAGTAAGTAACTTCACTAAACCAGCGTTACTGAATATGCCAGTGACGCCAAATAAAAGATTCAAACAGTGATATATAGCTCTGTGGTTTTGCATGGTGGTCCGGTTCTTAAAAGATAATTTTGCAAGGCTTAGTCCCTTACTGATTGAACCAGTGACGCAAATCCACTGATTGAACTAGTGACGCAATTCCACTGATTGAACCAGTGACACAATTCCACTGATTGAACCAGTGACGCAATCCCACTGATTGAACCAGTGAAATCTCACTGATTGTCAGTGACACACTTCTGACTATTTCAATCAGTGATTTTCCGACTTTGACTGGCTCAATGATAGATTCAGCGATATAACGCTCCACGCGGTGGTTTTGCGTCGTGTTTCGGTTTTTAAAAAATAATTTTGCAAAGTTTAGCTCAAAAGTGATGAATGGTGAGTGTCATACCTAACCAGCTGACGGACGAAAACACGTATACAAACAGATGACTACTGGTACTGAATAACCAGTGTCCCTTACTGATTGAACCAGTGACGCAATTTCACTGATTCATAAATTAATCCAAATTTGAAATTAAATATAATTTCAAGTTTAAATCATCTGTCATATAATCATTTATTATAAAAATGCGTTTACTATCACGTTTCGGCAACATTTTTGTGCCTACTTCAGGTTAAAATTTAAAAAACAAATGATATTATACATAAATAAATAATATTTTAAAGTCCAATTTTGAAGCAATCGCAATTTTTTTTAAACGGTGTACTTACAATTTGGTCATTATATAATTTCTTGACAATTTGATCCATGTTAGTGCAATGTGTTCTTTTTTCATTTTCCAATAGAAAATATTATTTCTTAATAAAACACTATTTTTTAAAAACATTTTTTAACAACTATGATCAAAAGTAAATAAATAATATATAAGTTTATAAAAATGTAACAATATGATTCTAGTCCAATTCTAGTTTAGATTCTAGTCTAGATTGAACCAGTGAAAGCTGACTGGTAATCAGTGACACACTTCTGACTGTTTCAACCAGTGAGATTTCACTAGAAATCAGTGAAATTTTTCTGTTTCATTTTAAGAAAGTTCACTGGCAATAAATTTTAACTTTCTCTCGTTTTTTTGCTTAAATGGGAACCGAATTGATAGTACCTAATAAGAAAATTCAACTATTTTTGGTCAAAAATTATTTAGTCTTGTTGTTAAAAAGTCTATTAAATTTTTGTTTCGAAATTCATCTCGCTCAGTTAAGAATTCAACTATTTGGTCGAAAGTTGAACTTTGTTAAAAAGTAAACTATTTCATTGAAAATTTATCTTTCTCAGTTGAAAATTCAACTATTTGGTTTGAAATTCCTGTATTTTGTTGAATATTCGTCTGTTTGTGGTAGTAAATTAATCTTCTTGGTCGTAAAATTATCTTTTTGATTGAAAATTCAACTATTCGGTTGAATGTTCAACTCTTTCGTTGAAAATAATTTTATTTTCAAAGATTCATCACTTTATTTACAAATTCATCTTTTGGGTTCTAAATTTAAAGATTTTATTACAAATTCGTTTTTTTTCATTGAGAATTAAGTTTTTTAACTGAAAACGTAAATATTTTCCATTTTTGGTTGACAATTGATATTTTTTCATTTAAAATTGATCTTTTCTCATTAAAAATTCAACTATGTTGTTGAAAAATGATATTTTTAATTAAAAATAAATTTATGTTTTCTAGTTGAAAACTCAAACTATATTGTTGCAAATTCATGTATTTTGGTCGAAATTTGTATTTTTGGTAAAAAATTAGTCTTCTTGATTGAAACTTCTTCTTCGTTAAAAATGTAAATATTTACTTGAAAATTAATCTATTTTGGTGAAGGATTCATTTATTTTGTTGAAAATTTCTCTTTTTTATTGAATTCAACTCTCTTAGATTCTAAATGAAAATCTTTTTTGATTGAAATATAAACTATTACATGTTTCGTTAAAAAATCACATTTTTTGTGGAAATAATCATTTATACCTAATAGTAGAAAATTCGTTTTTTTAGCCTGAAAATTCAACAATTTGGTGACAGGTTAAAATCGCTTGGTTGAAACTTAAGTTTTTTGTTAAAAATGCATAGTTTTTATAGAAAATTCAACTATTTTAGTCGAAAATTCATTTTTGCAAAGATTCGCCTCTTTTTTGGAAAACTTACCTATTTTGTTGAAAATTCCTTGTTTTTTTTTCTTTTGTTGAAAATTGATTTTTTTACCTGAAAATTCAACTATTCCTTTTTTGGTTAAATTCAAGTAGATGAAAATTCGTTTTGTTTTTGTTGGAAATACATTTATCAGACTGAAAATTTAAAGATTTCATTTTTGTTTGAAAATTTGTATTTTTTAGTTGAAAATTCAACTATTTGGTTAAAACTTCGCTATTTGGTAGAAGATAGGGAAATAATTTCTTTCAAATGAAATTTATGTAAATACCATATTAAATTCAATATGAAACACTTTAAATTCCTAAGATTTCAAGTTGAAATATATTGCATTTTTAAAAAAATAGTTGAATTATCAACCAAAAAATATTTTGACAATCAAATAGTTAAACTTTCAAGAAAAAGAGATGAATTTTCAAAGTGGTTCAAATTTTCACCAGACAGTTAAATTTTGAAGTCAAAAAGACGAATTTTTTCGAAGAAAGTTTGATTTTGGACAAAGAAGTTAATTTTTAACTGAAAAAGATAAATTTGTTTTACAACACAAGATGAACTTTTGATTGAAAAGGACGAATTATTAACAAAAAACTAAAATTTTTAACCAAAAAAAGATGACTTTATCAAAATAGTGGAATTTTCAACCTAAAAAGATGAATTTTCGACCAAGTGGTCAAATTTTCAACAAAAAAATATATAAAAATTCAAATAAACGCAGTTGAATTATTAAGCCGAAAAGACGACTTTTTCAGAAGACAGTTGAATTTTCAACCTGAAATTTTGAATTTTCAATAAAAAAGTTCGTACTCAAACAAGAAAAATGACTTTTCTACCAAAAGACGAATTTTCAACCAGTTGAATTAAACGAAAAAACGGATTTTTAAGAAAACATTTGACTCCTCAAACAAATAGATAATTTTTTAACAAAATACGAGGATTTTTTACAAAAAAGTTGATTTTTCAACTTATAAAGAATATATTTCCAACCGATAATGGGATAGTTAAGTGTTCAGATAAAAACATTAATTAAAAATAAAGAATTTTCAACAAAAAAGTTAAATTTTCAATTAGAGTGTGATTCTTCAAAGACATTAATTTTCAACAATGTAGTTCAACTTTCAACAATGTAGTTGAATTTTCAACCAAAAAATATTTTAATTTAAAATAAAAAAAGTTCAATTCAACAAAAAAATACGAATTTCCAAGAAAACGTTTGAATCCTCAACCAAAATAGATTAATTTTCAACCAAACAGTTGCATTTTTAACGAAAAGGATGAATTTGCAACCAAGAAGATTAATTTACTACCAAGAAAGTCAATTTTAAACAAAATAGATGAAATTGCAACAAAATAGTTGATGATTTTCAACCAAAAAAATTAATTTTCTAAAAATGGAATAGTTAAGTTTTCAACCAAAGAGATCAATCATCAACCAAAAAAATTAATTTTTAACAGAGTAGATATACTTTCAACCAAGTAGTTAAATTTTTAAACAAAAACCAACAAAAAAAAACCACAAATTTTCAACAAAATAGTTGAATTTTCAAACCAGAAAAGATCAATTTTTAATTAAAAATATCTATTTTTAACAAAAAATGGAAAAGTTACATTTTTAGTTTAAAAAAAAAACAATAATTCTTAACAAACAAAAAATCTATAAAATACATGAATTTTCAATAAAATAGTTGAATTTTCAAACTAGAAAAGATCAATTTTCGATTAGACATCAATTTCCGACCAAAAATTGAATAGTTACATTTATAGTTGAAAAAAAATTTCATTTTTATTTTCAATGGCATTTTTTACGATTAAAACCAATACTACGCGTCCTATCAAAAATTGGGTTATAAAAGATTTGTAGATGTGTTTTAGGTTAACAATTTTTGTTTACTAATTTTTTTTCGTAGTTTGTGTTGTTTTTCAAAAGTTTAATTTTTTTTCAATGATATTTTTCACGATTAAATCAAAAACGACGCATCCTATCAAAAATGTATTATTAACAAATTTGTATCTCTTTTTCGTGTGAACAAATTTTCTCTATTTTTTTCATAGCTTTTGTCGTTTTTCCAAAAATTCAATTTTTCATTTTTAATACTGTTTTTTTACAAATAAAACAAAAACTACGCGTCTTATCAAAAAGTGGTTAATAAACAATTTTTGTATCTTGCACAGTTTGACCACAAAATGAAATTTTTGATTTTTCATAATTATTCTAATACTTTCTCAATCATGAATGATGATAATGTAAAAATGAATTTTTAAGAGAATAGTTCGAATTTCAACCAAGTAGTTAAATCTTTTGATGGAAAAGATTACTTTTCAACAAAATAGTTCTTTTTCCGTTAAAAATTCTACTATTTGCTTGAAAATTCAATTATTTTGATGAAAATGCACCTTTTTGGTTAAAAAATCATATTTTTGGTTAAAAATTTAACTTATTGTTCACAGATGAACTGGTTAGTTAAAAGTCAATTTAAAAAAAAATCAAGATTCATCTTTTTGGTTGCAAATTTAATTATTTTGTTGAAAATTCGTTTAAGTTTTGATTGAAAATTTATCTTTTTTAGTTGAAAATTCAAGTTTTGTTGAAGATTCAACTATTTTTTATTTCAAATTAAAATCTTTTTTGTTTCAAATATCAACTATTACATGCTTTCTTCAGAATTTATCTTTTTTGGGTGAAAAATAAACTACCTGGTTTAAACTGGAACTACTTTGTAAAAAGTGCGTTTTTTTTTGGTTAAAGAAACATCATTTTAGTAAATTTAGTAAATTAACTTTTTCTGTTAAAAATTCATATTTTCGGGTTCAAAATTGAACTATTTTGTAGAAAATTCTTTTTTTTTTTTGCTTGAAAATGAACTTTTCTGTTGAAAATTTATATTTTGGGTTAAAAATTGAACTATTCGGGTGGAAAATGGAAAAATTTGTTTAAAAATTAAACTATTTATTTGAAAATAGAACTATTTGGTAGAAAATTAACGTTTTTGTTGGAAAATCATATTTTTGGTTTGAAGAGTCAACTGTTTTGTAGATAATTAGTTTTTTTTTTGCTTCAAAATTCAACTGTTTTTTTTACAATCATATATTATGTTCAAAATTCGAATTTTTTGGTAGAAAATTTTCCTGAAGAAAAATTTTTCTTATTCTTTGAAAAGTTAACTAGTTGGATAAAAATTCATCTTTTTTGTTGAAAATTCAACTACTTGTATGAAAGTTAAACTACTTTGTTAAAAATTCATTTCTTCAAAGATTCATCTCTTTTATTGGAAATCTATTTGGTTCGAAATTCGTTTTTTTCAGTTTAAAAAAAAAAAATTTTTGTTTGAAAATTTAACTATTCCATTTTTGGCTCAAAATTTATATTTTGTACGTTGAAAATTTCAGCTATTTGGTTGAAAATTAATTTCTTTTGTTAAAAATTCGTCCTTTTTGCGTAGAAAATTAATCTTGATTGTTGAAAATTCATCTGTATTTGGTTGAGGATTGAACCATTTTGTTAAAAAAATACTCTTTTTTCGTTGAATCCAACTGGTTCAAAATTCGTTGTATTTTATTGAAAAGTAACTTTTCAAACTGAAAATTCAACTCTTCCATTTTGAATTAAAAACTTATATTTTTTAGTTGAAATTTCAACTACATACTTGGTTGAAAATTCATGTATTTTGTTGCAAATTTCTCTTTTGGTAGAAAGTTAATCTTCTTGGTTGAAAATTCATATTTGTAGGTTAAAAATTCAACTATATTGTCCCTAAGTTCTTTTCCTCTCTTTAATCTTTTTTTTGTTCTCAAAATTCTTATACCTTTTTTATTTTAGGCAACAAAAAACAAAAGTCCAATTCTATTAACTGTGATGCTCATGGATGGAAACTCGAGGAACATAGAAGCTGATTCAGCAACAACTGCTAAAGAAATAATTAATACTTTAGCGAACAATATATCGCTAGAAGATACTTTTGGCTTCTCTCTTTTTGTTACACTCTACGATAAGGTGTTATCTCTTGGAGCAGGAAAGTCAGTAAAAAATATTCTCTAACTAAAATTGCTCATCTTTTTTTAAGTAAACAAATTTTTGATTTGAAATTGCATTGCAGAGGTCACGTGATGGATGCGATTTCCCAATGTGAACAATATGCAAGAGAGCAAGGCCACTCTGAAAGATCTGCCAAATGGAGATTGTTCTTCAGAAAAGAGATCTTTGCACCCTGGCATGACCCAACTCTTGATAAGGTTGCCACTGACCTGATTTATCATCAGATCATTAGAGGAGTCAAGCATGGAGAATACATTTGTAATAATGTAAGCAATTTTAAAGACTTTCTGCCAAAAAATTGTTACTAAACGATTTTATTATATTGCATATTTCAGGAAAATGATATAGCAATGCTTGTTGCTCAACAATTATATGTTGATCATCAAAATAGTATGACACCTGCAAATCTCAAAAGTGCTTTGCCACTTTATATTCCTAAACATTTGCTCCAAGGAGTTTCGGAAGATGTTTTGCCTAAGTGGGAACAATTGGTTACCAAGGCATTCCGAAAGGTATCTACATGTTATGTTAAAGAAACAATTATAACAATTCTAGTCTTTATTATCTCCTTTCTTCGAGTTCCTGAAGTCAAACTTTCTTGCAGCAGTATGTTCCTCCTCTTTTTTAGGTTTTACCTTCTTTTCATTTGTTGCTTTTTGTTCCTTTATTGTTATATTTAATTTTGTTTTCTCTTTTTTCCTCTTTTTCTTCCAAATTCACATAAAAATATGCTTTATTCTCCCGCAGAACGTGAATCTGGTTGAAAATGCACCAGCAATAAAAGCAAAAGAAGACGTGGTTTCATTCGCCAAAATCACCTGGCCAATCCTCTTCTCTAAATTTTACGAAGTTTCAAGAATTTCTGGACCAAAACTAGCTACAAATGATATCATCATTGCAGTAAACTGGACAGGGGTCTTCTTTATAGACAGTCAAGAAACCCTCCTCTTAGAAATCTCTTTTCCAGAAATTTCTGAAGTCACCTTTCAAAAGTAATTAATTTCTTCACCATCTCCAAAATTTTCAAACCTGTTCTTAATTCATAAAAAACTATATTTTTCAACTTGCAGAATCAAAAATGCTTTTGTCCACAATCTGATACTGTCAACCATCCAACGGGAAGAATACATCTTCCAAAGTTCAGAAGCTGAAGACCTTGCTTGTTTGATAAACTTCCTCATCGATGGTCTCAAAGAAAAATCTTCGTACGCTCTTGCAATACAAGATTACATGAACGGTGGTAGGATTCAAAAATTCAATTCTGAAATAATTTTAAATGAAAACACCAATTGAGCATATTTATTTTATATAAATTACAGATGGAGAGTCTGGATCATTTTTACCAATGCAACGAGGTGATATGATTAAACTTGTCGGTGATTGTAATGGATATCAAATAATGAGTTCAGCTTGGGGATATGGTGAAAAAGACGGTATCAGAGGTGATTTCCCATCAGAGTGTGTTTACGTTTTACCCACAATGACGAAACCTAATCCCACAATTATTGTGAGTGCTGCTTATATGGTATCATAAAAAGTATGACATTGATGACAAATATTTAAAACATTTCTTCGGAATTCTTAGGGAATCTTCAAAGCTGATTTTACTGGAAAAGCCTATCCTCTTCGAGAAACGAAACAAAAGTCAAAAACAACTCAACACACGTTGAAGAAATATGCTGAAGAGCATTTCCGTCCAGGAATCAATGTTACAATTTCCAGAGGGTCTAGTATTTCTTCAGCCAAAAGAACGGCATCAGAATCATTATGGAAACATACGAGAGAACCATTAAAATCTCCTCTTCTTGCAAAAATCGTTGAGCAAAATGATCTTGCCCAACATGCTATTAATATATTTTCCAGTATCTTAAAATATATGGGAGATCTTCCTAGCAATCGTCAAAGAAATGGAACTGAATACACCGATCAAATCTTTCGCCCTGCTCTCGAACATGTCATTATATTAACTTTTATAATATTTTTATAAATGGAACTTAAATTTAGGAATTCTAAAACTTTAAAACTTTTGTAATCATTTACAGCAACTACTTCGGGATGAAGTTTATTGTCAGATAATAAGACAGTTAACGGACAATCGAATTCGACTGAGTGAGGAACGTGGATGGGAATTACTGTGGTTAGCAACAGGTCTTATGACCTGCAGCACAAATTTGCACAGAGAAATTGTTCAATTTCTGACATCTAGAACAAGCATTCTAGCAGCTGATTGCTTGAAAAGATTAGATAGAACAGTGAAAACAGGAAATAGAAAATATCCACCATATATCCTTGAAGTGGAAGCCATCAGATTCAAGAGCTTGCAGATTTATCATAAAATATATTTCCCTGATGATTCAGATGAAGCTTTCGAGGTACTATCTGCAAAATTTTACCAATGATAAGATATTGTTATTAAATTTATTTAATAATTTATTCAATCAATTAGGTGCATTCATCAACAAGGGCAGCTGACCTTTGTGAGGACATAGTATCTCGTCTCCAACTGAAAGGGTTAGACGGATTCAGCCTCTTTGTGAAAATTGCTGACAAAGTTTTTTCAGTACCTCAGTATTATTTCTTCTTCGATTTCGTACACGAACTCGTGGAATGGGTGAGGAGGTCGAGACCAACTTCTGGACCCGTCCACGCTCAATATCAAATATTTTTCATGAAAAAACTATGGGTAAATGCAATACCTGGAAGGGATGAAAATGCAGATTCGATTTTCTATTTCCATCAAGAATTACCTAAACTTTTAAGAGGCTATCATAAATGCAGCAAAAATGATGCCATTAAACTGGGAGCTCTGATTTATCGAAGCAAGTATGGTGCCAACAAAGCTGAACTAACAGAAATCCCGTAAGATTTTCTACTTGTTCCACTCTTACTCAAATTTAGTTATTTCACTCTAAACATCTATAATGTTATTTTCATTTTTAGACACAAACTTAGAGAATATATCCCCCCAGATATTATTAATTTGCTGAGTGCAAATGATTGGAAGAAGCAGATAGTCACAGCTTACAATCAACAGTCTGGTAAATATTTATTATTATTCGAAATGATAAGGTAACATTGTTTATCATGATTCAAATTAATTTCCAGATATGACTGACATAGAAGCGAAACAGCAGTTTTTGCAACATATTTACCAGTGGCCAACTTTCGGGTCAGCATTTTTCGAAGTGAAGCAAACAACAGAGCCGAGTATCCCAGAACTAGTTTTGATAGCAATCAATCGAAACGGAATTAGCATAATTGATCCGAGAACAAAAGACATTCTTGCAATGTATAATTTTGCCGAATTGTCAAACTGGTCATCTGGAAATACTTATTTCCACATGACAATCGGCAACTTCATGAAAGGCAAGAAAATTCTATGTGAAACAGTTCTCGGCTACAAAATGGATGATCTGATATCTTCCTACATTGACTATCTTCGGAACAGTGGAAAACAACCCACTTTCAAGTTGTAATTTTTATATACAAAGAAGGCTAGATTGCCGAAGATTCAGATATCCTAATTTCCTTGTACAAAATATTAATATAGAATAAATCAAGCAAAATTAAATTTTGCATATAAAAATATATTTTTATAACATTATTCACAACAACACTTTATAATTAATATAATCTATTTATGTAAAATTAAAGCTGAGCATTAGTTATAACTTATTAAATTCTTAAGTATCAGTTCTGGATTATTTACACTTGTAAGGTATATAATTTTGGCGCAGTCTTCATATTTTCATCGTGTACGTAACCGCATAAACCAACATCAAGATGTTGTCTTATGCCGACTATGCTCACACTTGTCAAAGCATATTCTATCCATAAAAATCCAATCTTGCTGGATTGTAGAATTAAAAGTCCGTCGTTCTTTTCTACTATCCTGGAATTGAAAATTAAAATCAAATTCAATATGAGATTACAAATTGGGTAACAAAGAAGATTAGAATTTTGCTCTTTAAAACTGTGAATTGGTGGAGATCTGTATACCTGGAAATGAAGTTAAAAGGTCCATCAACGAATACTTGGTTCGATGGATTTTCGATAATATTTCCATCGATTTTAACCACGACTTTGTAGTTCCTGGACAACAATTCCAATTTGTGATTTTCAACAACCATCATCATATCCAAAGTATTATCTGGTAAAGACTTTACAAAAATTGCGTAAGAAAGATGGACACTATCACCAGTCAGAAGAGTCCACTCAGAAGGAACAATTAATGGAACTGCTATATCTTCCTCTGATAAAAGAACTTTGGGGTATATTGTACAAATCGCTGAATAAGAAAAGAAAAATCTATAAGTCAAACAATATTAGAAAGGATTGCTTTGTTAAAATTCAAGTAGATTCGAATCTTACGCAACAACATATCACTGTAAAGTGGCCTCAAATAGACATGACTCGTATCCCTTAAAAGACTTGAAATTTCAGCTCCAATTGGAACTTCAAAGACACTGAAGTCGGAACAATTGTCACTTTTTACAACATTGATATCCATCGTGTTTTTATCCATTGGAAACAAGAATGACATCTTCATATAATTATCCTGTGGGCACCACTCATGTCTAATTCGAGGTGGTAGAAAAGTCCAAACATAATCCATTGTTGTAGCCAATGCCAAAGACATATCTGATGGTACCTGTTTTTGCAATAAAAAATTAAATTTGAAGATCAAAAAATTCAAATTGCAACCATTTTTTGAAAATAATTGATCACCTCTTGCCAGTTAGCTTCTACAGTATATTTCCTCATTTCCGTAAAGATCAAAGCATCACGAATACAGTTCCAAGTTCTGGGTACAAGATGTTTTGGATTTGTAAAAATATCAAGCTTCTGATCCCTAGCACAAGACTCTTCTTCCATATTCACTATACTAGAATTCCTCGTTTGTGAGAATTTTTTCCTTTGTTCTTCAGAAACTTCACCTTTTATATTCAGTGTTATTTTCGTATCAGGATATGGATCACGTATTATGTTGAAGCTGACTCTTGTATTCACTTCCTCTTGTCCCATTCTGATTTTTAGTAAATCATCCGATACTTCGGGATACACTTTTTCTATTTCCAATTCCATCTGAAAAAATAAGATGAGTCCTCAATAGAATCTGAGAATAATTAAAAATACAATGGAAAGGGAAGAATGGAACACCTACTTTTAAGTCTCTCTCTCCTGGTGCTAATCTAGTCAAAAAGAAAAGAAATTTATTCTTAACATAATCTTCAGTCAAATCGTGTTTGATAACCAGATTCCATGAACTTATCAAATCATTCGGAGTGGATCCTTTAACATCAACCTTTATGAAAAATTCGTTTTGCAATCCATTCATTAAATGTAAAGGAGCTTCGGACAAATATTTAATTCCCCTCAAGTTCCCGTTTACGTTTATCACAACCTATGCAGAAATTATACAATTATATTAATCCAGAAACTAATTTAATTGTTTATAAATTACACATGGAAGATCAAGAGCAGTACCTCGGAACTGGGATAAATCGAACTTGGTTCTATCTTCAACAATTTCCCACAAGTACCAACCTCTGGTGAGCTAATATCATTCGAAATCTGCTGGGTCATGGACAAAAAGACATGGGCAAGCCAGCTTCCCCTGATTGGTAAAATATATTTCGTATCATCAGTTAAATTCCACCATCAATAAAATTTATCAAATGGATAAAAATATTATAATTCTTACCAATTACTTTTGTTTTCTTTTGCTAGAGATCTATACATCTCCTTTAAGTACTTCGTTGGAGTCAACCCATTTTCACAATCAAAAATCGCACTTGTGTAACGAAGGCCAGTAAACTTACAATCAACAACTTTCTTAAAATACTTCCTGTGTTCCATTCCCTTTGTAACAACCTCATGATGTTTGCAGGTACCACAATGTTTCTCCAGGTAATTAGTCTCGTCACCCAAAATAGTTACATGATTCATTGCATACATTCGTACACCCGAAACAGATAACTGTGGATCAGGAAGTCTCGCTAAAGTCACGACTGTATTGAAATCAAAACCTTTCGAAAAACCCATTTGTGTTCTTTTCATAAAAATTCCTAAAGGAAAAGCAACATCAGTTGTTGTGACTCTGTGTATAGAATGCCAAACATCAGCAATCGGATTATAGACGGACATTTTGTGTTCTCCATGTCTCCAAATTCTTGGATCAATTTCTAGTTTGACGTATTCGTTTATATGGTCTTTTTTATTCAATCGAAGGGATACCGCATAGGGAATAGAAGTTCCCATTACGGCTGGTACTCCCAAATCCGTTGGAATATCTATATGGTAAAGATTGTGGTACATTATGTGTTGCCAATTTAATACACTGTTATCCTTCGTACTTGACATCTCTTCAAAATCTTTCATGAGGTTTGCCTTGCTATTGCGATCATAGTGGTTGACCGTGATAACTCGACCATGCATGAAGAGGAAAATATCAGCAAATAATTCTTGATCTTTTATATGTAGGTCTTCAGCTGCCTGAAGAAGAATTTTCTTTACTTTTTCATCCGCTACATTTAGATTGATGGTTTTTCCAAATGCGGGAGTTTTTTTGAGGCCGGAACCGAATAAATTCGTGTTCCAGTGAATCTGTGGAAGACAATTGTATGTCATTAAAAATGATCAGAAATGGTTAAAAAGTTAATACTATTTCTAATTCTATTCATAAAAAATATCACTTACTCCATGTTGGTAGAACATTTTTCTCCCAACAGAACTGATATGCATGATGTTTCCCATATTCGGTAGACCAAGTCTTTCAGTCATAAAGAGATTGGCTACAACTGCTTCTCCATGACCGTACTTTGGATCATTGTACTCCATACTATAAAAGGCAGACAATGACATTTTGTGAGTCCTAGGTCTCGTAAAACGCAGTATCTTCCTTGCCATTTCACTTACTGTCCTCTTGCATGGACTGACCGAGTTAGCCAAACTCCTCAGTGAAGTATGATAGTAATTATGAAGATGTGGATTTTTTTCAGAAACCATGAACCAGTATAGGTTCATCATATCATTCGTGTTTCGCACGTTTGTCATGAGGACAGTACACGCTGTTAATCGGAGTTTCAGGGGTTCTTTGGGATTAGCTAAAATGGGCCAAATGTTGTCTTGTATGTATAAACTATCACGTGGTACAACATTGAGAATTGACCACAAGGCCGTTGAGCGTATTTCTTCTGGTCTTTCTGGGAATGAGACTTCTTTCATTATGATGGGCATCAAAAGTGTCTGAACATTGCCTACCCTGATGTTCCTGAGTGCCATCAGGTACACTATCTTCATTTCATATAGAGCCTCATCTGATTTAGAATACAGAAGAGAATGTAGAATTTCAGAATAATTTAACAATCTGGGACTTAAAGATTAGATTAAAATCATTTTTGGGATTTTTGTTTGGGTGTAGCAACTTACTCTTGACTTTATCCAAGAAGTCATGCAAGTACCTATCCAGAATTAATGGATTCTTTTCGACCTTAGCTCCCTTCTTTACAAACATGGGTTTGTATGTTTTGTATATCAAAGAAGAAAAGCAAAGGATACCAGCCTTTCGAACGTCAGTATGAACATTGTCACCAAATCTAATGAAATCTTCCATTTCCGAAAGCAATTTTTCTGATGGGTTTCGAATAAAAGAAGGGAGTTTGTTCAACAACCCGATTGTTGATGTTTGAGGGAGAACGTTCTTGCGAATGAGGTTCCTGATGAATAGACTGGACGCAGTCGTACCAACATGAGGCAGCATTTCTAGGAATAGGGTTCTGAAATTATGAATTATTTATGAATTTGTGTTCTACAACAAATAGTTGTATTGTTGCACTATTTGAAGATACGTACTTCACTGTAGTTTCTCGTTGGGTTTTGTCACCTTGAATGACATTGTAGACCTGTTCCAGTGAACCTGGATCCATCTGGATCATTGTTTGCAGAAGTCGGTTGATGGTTTGACCATGTTTCCATTCTGGATCTCTCATTCTTATGTGGTTCTCATCAAGATAATCAGCAGCTTCTTCTAACATTTTTTTCAACTTTGGCATCAAAAGGTCCAATTTCACAATATGACGACCATGAGTTACGTCTGGTGCTGCGTGTAGAGCGTAGTTGCTGCTTGGTGGCTTGTAGGATACATTTTGGGTCAAGGGCACATGGTCAAAGTTCATTGTTGGTAACTTCATGTCTAAAGTGGACATCATCTTCTCAAAGATGAAAGTTTGACTGAAAAATTAATTTGCGATCAAATATAGAAGTGATCTTGTTGATCACAAATACTTTGTAACAAGTAAAAGCAACAATGTCCTTAAAATATAATATAACAAAATACAAACTTTGTCAAAATGAAATGAGCTTCAGATCGATGTAACCATGGTAAATAATTGATGGTTGAATGCCCTACGAATTTCTTTATCAATATCTCGTCATTCATTTTTTCAATTTCATATTCTTTAAAAGTATATGTGACCATATCTTCCTAAAAAATAAAAAATGTTGTTATTCCTCTTGGTATGAAACAATTGCAGCTGAAAGATTTTTTTTTAAATACCTCAACATCATTACAGCCTATGTCCTCCATCAAGTTGTACTCATTTTGAACAAATTCTGAGCATTTCCTGGGTTCATAGGTCTTCATAATACGAAAGTGGTTCTTCTCTTCTTCAATGGGAGCAACGATCAGGTCCATTTGACACATTCCATGGATGGTGCGCTGGTGGTAACAACCAAAGAGAACATTAGTTTATAAATCGGGTGTTCCCATCAGTCGTTACCTACCTCTTCCGAAATAAAGTGATCGCTCTTCATACCAGATCCAAAATTGATCACGGAAAAATCAAGCTGCAATGAAGTTGCTATTGCCTGCTTCATGTTCCTTGACCAGTCACTCTCTGATTCTGGAATTCTCACTCCATGAAGCTGCAAAATAAACAAATGTTTATTTCAATTTTTCTTTCTAATTTTTTTGAAGAATTCTCAAATAAACAATGAGTTTACCTTGCCATTATCATCATATATGACCATAAATGGGTCTTGAAGAACCCTAACAGTTTCAGATATGGGATGAACGCGACGAATTTTTTCATTGTAGTCAATCTGACCATTAAACATACCATGTTTAAGATCTGTTAAGGCCACGTAAAATGAATGATGATTCTTCAAATCATTCGAAACGTGTCTCATGTAAAGAAGACCCTCTAATGAAAATTGTGATGCATAATGTTCCGGTTCTAAAGTTCCGGTCTTGACATCTGCAGTGTACTTATAAACGATGGTTTTTTCATGTGGAAAATGCACTGTGAAAACAAATTTAAATACTGTATTTTTTGTGAGAGGATATTGTTTAGTTAAAATTTGAGAATTTTAAATTAGATTAAAATCAAATTCAGAATCCCATTTAACGTCCAATACTCAAGTTAATGTATAGAATTTCTGAAAATAAAAACAAGAATCCATCGAACGAAGGACAACCACCATAAAATGCTCCCACTGTGAATAGAAAAAAAAATTTGGTTGGTTGTCTTCTCATTTCTCATTTCTCTTTCAAATTTTTTTTAAATTTATAATTTTATTGTTAGCAAATTTTCTTTCACTTTTCTTTGAAAGAAAAATGAGAAGGCAACCAAACAAACTTTTTTTTTCTTATTTTTTTTTCACAATGGGAGCATTTTATGGTGGTTGTCCAAATTTGGTCATTGGATTCTTGTTTTCATTTTCAGGAATTCTATACATTATATTATTTAGTTTTTATGACAATGATTTTTCCTGCACGAATAATACAAATTTATTATTTTCGCAGTTTTAAAAACAAGTTCGGAAAGGTTAAAACATAATGTCGCATTTATCTAGCATTTTCTTTACATCCTTTATTCTAATTGTAAAAAACCTTAAGAATTATATTTAAAAATTTGAAATACTGTTCAATTTTACATGGCTAATTTTTAAATGTCTTGATTTTTAAATTCTTACGTTTTTAAAGTTCCTATTTACAATGCTCTAATTTTGAATATTTACCAAAGTTAGAATATAATAATTCTAAACCTTTCCAAATGGTAGTTTTTGCGATTCATATTTTTGTTCTTTATTTTTGTATGGTTAAAATTTTTAATTATTAAATATTTAATCTTTCAATTTCAATAAGGTAGTTGAATAATGAGTTTTCCGAATCAAAAGTTACTTCTTGTTCATTTTAGATTATTGAATTTCCATTTAGAATTTTCAACATTAAATTATATAATATTTTTGAATTTAAATTGTATATTACTGCTTCGATTTAAAATATTTTCAAGTTTAAATTTCTTAATATATTGATGAATCTTTTAGATCAAAATTATTAGTTTTTTCCATTCTTTAGATTTAAAATGACTCAATTATTAGTACTTAGAGAATAAAAGTGTCCTCAAATTTTATGTCCTTGACTTTTTATTGTATTTTTAATTCTTTTCTTTTTAAATTCAATTTTAAATACTTAGTTTAATTTGAAAATTGAATCATAAAATACTAAATTTTTTTTTAAGAGTTCATATTTAATTACCTAAAAATGACTTTAAAAAAATTAATTATAATGATTACTTTTTAACCAAATTAGTGTACAAAATCTACTCACCTGGAACGGCTTTCGCAAGGGCCAGACATGCCAGTATCAAACCTAAAAAAATTAAGAACTATAATTAATCTGATTTTTCCGAAATCAGTAAATTATCGAAAGAAAATAAAACTACCAAAAATATATATTCGGGAAATTTTAAAACTTGAATTTTAAAATTCCTGAAAATATTAAATTCCCGAAACTAGTAAATTTCTCAAATTTTATGTACCCGAAATTAGTAAATTTTTGAATGTCCAAATTCTCGCATATAGTAAATTGCCGTATTTCCAAATTCCCGAAGAAATGTCATTAATAGTACACTTGAGAATGAAGACTATTTTGGGAAATTTGAAATTTCAGCAATTTACTATTTTCGGGAATTTCAAATTTGGGGATTTTAATATTTTCGGGAATGTGAAAATTCGGGTTTTAAAATATCGGCAACGAAAATTTTCGGTAGTTTTATTTTTATTCGGGAATTTTCATTTTTTGGCAAATAGCTGCTTCGGTAATTATTATTTCGGTATTTACCGTAAATTTGTATGCCGGAAATTTTAAAACCTGTATTTTCCAATTCATAAAATTATCTAATTCCCGAAACTAGAAAATTGCCGAAATTTCAAATTCTCGAAAATAGTAAATTGCTGAAATTTCAAATTCCCAAAAATAGTGAATTCTGGAATATTCGTATTTTCGAAATCAGTAAATTTCCGAATTTTTAAATTCCTGGAAATAGAAAATTGTCGAATTTTCAAATTCCCGAAAGGGAAAAAATGATTGATCAAATAAAAGATCCAGGAATTTCAAACCTCGGAAATTTACTCTTTTAGGGAATTTCCAAAATTTGACAATTTTTGTGTATTCGGGAATTTGAAAATTCGGCAATTAAATATTTTCGAGAATTTTAAAATTCGAGACAAAATTTCAGGACTACACATTTTCGATGGTTTTATTTTCATTCGGGAATTTTCATACAATGCTGAATTGTAAGATTGTCGAATTTTCAAAGTCCCGAAAATAGTAAATTGTCGAAATTTCAAATTCTCAAAAATACTAAGCTGCCGAAATTTCAAATTCCGAAAAATGAAAATTCTCGAAAAAAAAAAAAAAAACTGCAGTAAATTCTTATGCCGAAAATTTCAAAACCTGAATTTCCAAATTCCTGAAAATATTAAATTCTCCAAATGTCATATTCCAGAAATTTAAACTCTCAAAAATTGGTCAATTACCGAATTTTTAAATTCCCGAAAGAAAATAAAACTACAGAAAAAGTTTATTCCTGAAATTTTAAAACCTGAATTTTCAAATTTCCGAAATCATCAAATTCCCAAAATTCGTAAAATTCCGAACTTTTAAATTCCTGGAAATAGTAATTTTCCGAAAATTGAAATTTTGAAAAATTAAAATTCCCAAAATAAAATGAAACTACCAAAAATGTTTCTGCCAGTAATTTTAAAATCTGAATTTTCAAATTCTGAAGATATTAAATTTCCGAAATGTCATGTTCTCGAAATATAAGATCTGGAAATTAGTAAATTTACGAATTTTTAAATTCCCGAAAGATAATAAAACTACAGAAAATGTTTATTCCTGAAATTTTAAAACCTGAATTTTCAAATTTCCGAAATCATCAAATTCCAAAAATTCGTAAAATTCCGAACTTTTAAATTCCTGGAAATGGTAAATTTCCAAAAATTGAAATTTTGAAAAATTGAAATTCCCAAAATAAAATAAAACTACCAAAAATGTTTCTTCCAGAAATTTTAAAATCTGAATTTTCAAATTCCGAAGATATTAAATTTCCGAAATGTCATGTTCCCGAAATATAAGATCTGGAAATTGGTAAATTTCCGAATTTTCGAAATTATCAAGTTACCAAA
>CAKNYM010050915.1:202328-214262 GCA_932195095.1 Andricus curvator
TATTCCCGAAATTTAAAATTTTGGAAATTGGTAAATTTCCGAATTTTAAAATTCCCGAAAGAAAATAAAACTAGCGGAAATGTATATTCCCGAAAATTAAAAATCGGAAATTATCAACTTCCCGAAACTATTTCAATAGTACACTAGAGAATAAATAACCATATAAAATAAAGGACTATTCTAACATAAAAAAATATATTACGTTTTTTTGCGATAATTTAAAATTGTACGGAATTTGAAATTTCGGTAATTTGATATTCCCAGGAATTTGAAAATTCGGGTTTTAATTTTTCGACAATGAACATTTGCGGTAGTTTTATTTTCATTCGTGAATTTTTATTTTTCGGAAAATTTTTGCTTCACTAATTATTTTTTCGGTATTTTTCGGGTCTGAAAAATCGGCAATTTACGTAAATTGCCGAAATTTCAAATTAAAAAAATTGAAAATTCCCGAAAAAGAATTCGGTATTCATCAACTAGAATTTTCAAATTTCCGGAATGATCAAATTTCCAAATATAGTAAATTCCCGTATGAAAATAAAACTACCGAAATTTTTTATTCCCGGAATATTAAATTCCCGAATTTTTAAAACCTGCATTTTGAAATTCACGAAATTATCTAATTCCCAAAACTAGCAAATTTCTGAATTTTCAAATTCTCGCACCTAGTAAATTACCGAATTTTCAAATTGCCAAAAGACAAAAAAATGACTGTAAAATGGAAGCTTATCTAACGGAATAAAAATATTAAAATTTTTTTTCAGGAATTTGAAAATTTACTAATTTCCGGAATTTAAAATTTTGACAGTTTATTATTTTCGGGAATTTTAAATTTCGGCAATTTACTATTTTAGGGAATTTCATAATTCGGTAATTTAATATTTTAAGAAATTTCCAATCTTCAATAATTTTAGTGTTTTCGAGAATTTGAAAATTCAGGAAATTTAATAGTTTCGGGAAATCAAAAATTCTAGTTTCAAAATTTCGGGAATATATATTTTCGTTGGTTTTATTTTTAGTCAGGAATTTTCATTTTTCGGAAAATTTCTTGTTCAGTAAATATTTTTTAGTAATTTTTCCATATACGAGACCTTGAAATTTTCAAAAAGATTATGCGATTTTCGAAATATTTAAATCCCCGAATATAGTCAACTGCTGAATTTTCGAAGCCCCGAAAATAGTAAATAAAATGATTACAATAAATATTAATATAGTAAATTTTAATAAATAAATAAATAAATTTGACGGTATTTTAATTTATTCAGGGGAACTTATTATTTAATTTGATAATACACGATAAGACAAACTTATAATATTATATTAATATATATTCGTTTTAAAATAATTTTTAAAAAATAATTTTTTTAATATTTAAAATAAATAATAATTCTGATAAATATGTTGCCGGAATTTCAAATTCTGAAAAATGAAGATTTCAGAATTTTTAAATTCCTGAAAGGAAATAAAACTTCCAAAAATGTTTGTTACCGAAATTTTAAAACTAGAAATGTCAAATTTTCAAAATTACTAAATTTCCGCATTTTCAAATTCCAAAAAATAGTAAATTAGTGAATTTCAGAAACCTAAAAAAATATGATTTAACAGTAGACTTGAGAATGAAACCTCAATATAAAATATAAAACCATTCTAACAGAAGAAAAAGCCATTACATTTTTTTTCGCGAATTTACTATTTTTCGGAATTTCAAATTTCGGCAATTAAATATTTTCGGTATTTTTTCACATTCATGTTCTCGTCTCGTTTCGTGATATTTTTGGCACTACTATCATATCCAAGTCCCGTGAGCGCGCTTCTTGATAAAATGATATCCAGATAAAAACAGAGAATAATCCGCAAGCGTAAAACTTAATAACTTACCGGCAATTATTTTTAAAGCCAGAACCATGGCGAAAGACTGGAGTAGTGTCGGACTAATGTCCCCTTTTATAAGACGAAAATATCTTAAATATAAAATGCACGAGTGCAGCGATAACCCCATGGAGGGGTAGGTGCTGGAAATCGAAACGCGATAACCCTTTCGTTTGGTACATCTGGCTACATTGGATAGGAACGTAATGTACGCCTCATTAAAAATATTCAATATGTTGTTGCAATTTTTTTCCAATCTACATCGTCTTTCAGTGACCCGTCATTTTTCATATTGTATAAGTGAAAGAAAACTACAATGATGTTAAATTTCTGCCGATTACTGATCCAATGATTTTTTGGAGAAACGAAAAAAAATCTACCTTGGTCCGGATCTGAACCGGGAACACCACTATACATGACTCGAGCGTTGAACGATTACGCCACCGGGACCACGTTAGATTTCTTGTTTCTCATATTTCCACAGGTGGACGCTGGTTTGCATTTTCGTAGCCTGTGAAACTTTAGTGATTAGTTCCAAACTGAATAAATTTACCGAATCTGAATGTAATTTAGAGTATTGATCTTATTTTGTCGACCAGGGTAATTAAGTAATTTCTGATTTTTAATTTTTGCCAATTACTGGTCCGATAATTTTTTGGAGAAACCAGAAAAAATGCTCCACTCGTGTATAGTGGCGCTCCCGGTTCAAATCCGGACAAAGGTACATTTTTTTTTGTTTCTCCAAAAAATTATCGGACCAGTAATCCGCAAAAATTTGAAATTCCGAAATTATTTAATTATTAATGAGTTCTTAGTTGTTTTTCACAATTTTGTATATTGTCAAATATAAATTTAAAGAATTGAATCTAGAATCTCAGATTTCACAACTTCTCTTCTTATCGCCCTTTAGACTGATTACGAAAAAAAATAGTCTCAACTAATTGCAACAATATGCGATTTTCAATTGTTTAGAAATAAGATTATTAAATTATTTAAATAGTTTATTCAGTATGAACTTCCGATTTTTTTTTTCAAAGTTGTAAAGTGATTTAGTACAATAAAAATTGAACGATGTCTTTATTTGATTGACTCTTACATGCCTCACTTGTGATTGCTTGTTTACCAATTCATTTGCGCGAATTCCCGAATGTCAGAATCACATTTATCGTTCTACTATCACGAATCTTAATTTTTTATTATTGTTAGGAATTATCGAGACCGCGAGAAAACAGCTTCTGATTGCTATTTTAGGAAAACTGTTTCGATTAGAAAATCATTATTTTTTGAATAAAATCACATATAAATGAAAAAATTGGTTTATTTTCGGGACGAGAATACTTCTGATTTTCTCTATGTTTGATAGATTATAAAACTCGAATTTTTATTCAAACAAGTTATTTTTACGAAGGAACGCATTAAACAATTATCGAAAATATAATTTTTCAGAAAGTCAAAGAACCTTATAATTTTTTTATTTTTGAGATTACAAATCTACAAAATTTTGAAACAATTAAATCATCAGTATGAAAGAATATGGAAATCTTCAAAAAAAAAAATTTATTGAATTACACTAATGTTATAATGTTATAATATTATGTCGTTATATTAGGTTTTACTTTATTAGTGAATACTAGTAAGAACAATATTTTTAATCGATGAAAGCTATAAATAAAAATATATTTCTAAAATTATATTTCAAGAAAATTAATTTTTTAATTGTAATCTCATTCAAATTACTTGCAAAAATATTTCTTAAACAAAAAAATTATTGCCGAGCGATAAGATATTCAGACATACCTATATCTATACCGCACAATCTAAGAATTCTTAGAAATAAAAACACATCACTGGTGAAAAAAAATTTCATAAGAAAGTACAACATTTCGTAATTTTTTGTTAAAACATACTTTTTTGTAAAAAATGTAACAAAAAAATATAGTTGAATACAAATGCCTAATTTTGTCTTGTATTTTCTTGTAGAAAAGTAAAAAAAATAACAATGATGTACAAGTTTCTACAATTCAAAAATTTGTATAACTTTTTATTAACCTTTTTTTTACTTTTTTGTGAAAATCTACAAGGTATTACTGAAAAATACAGAATTTTACATTATTTTAATTTGGGTGTTTAAAGTAATTAAAAAGACTTTAATTTCACGTAAATTATTGTAGAAAATTACTAATATTTACAAAAAAAAAAGATTTCAGAAAAGTTGAAATATTGGGAAACTGTACTTGAAATTATGTTGTAAATGCTAGAAATTTATTGTAGAAATGTACAAATTTAAACAAAATACTATAAATTTTTTACCAACAATATTTTTAGAATCCGCATCAACGCTTCGACTTGTACTTTACTGTCAATTTTTTTTAGATATGTAATATATGATTTTCTAAAAGAAACTACAATTTGAAAAAAAATATTACATTTTTACCAAGAACTTTTGCTTTTACAACAGATTTTGACGTTGAAAATAGAAAATTTTCAATTTGAAAGCCTCAATTCTGAAAAAATGTAAACGTTCGATTGAAACTTAATAAACTATTCTTATTTTAAAAATAATTTGAATAACTAAACGCTTCTATTCAATTCCAAATCCTATTCAAATAATGGTTCAATCTAAAATATTCCATTTCTAACCAATTTAGTTTGAAATTTCTTAATTAAGGAAGACATTTTTTTGAATATTTAGCAATATTTTACTTTTCATTTAAAATAAGCAATTATAAATAATCAAAATTGAACAATTATCAATTTGGAAGAAATTGCGTTAGTTTAAGAGATATTTACAAGTTTTGAGAAAATCCAAACTTAATTTAAAATTAGAAAAGATTTCGAAAAATAAATTTAGATTTTTGAAGATTTCGAAATGAAATTTTGAAGCTTTTTGAAAGGATCTTTAAGGGTTCAAAGAAAATAAAAAAAGCTTCTCAAGTTTGCTGGGAAAATTTGAAACGATTTCTTATTTTGAAAAATTAATTTCAAGACAATATTCGAAAAGATTAAAAAAATTTTTTGAATGATCAATGACAATTGAACAATTATTAATTTGGAAAATAATCGAGTAAGTTTAAAATATATTTCGAAGTTTTGAAAAGATTCCAAAATAATTTAAAGCGTAAAAAGATTTGAAACACAATGTAGATTTTTGAAGAATTCGTATACAAAATTTATAAGCTTTTTAAGTATTTTGGAAGATTTTGAATGGATAAAAAATTTGTATCAAAATTCCTGGAAAAACTAACAGTAATGTTTTTGTTGAAAAATTAATTTAAAAAGAATATTTAATAAGATGTTCAAACAAAAATCTGAATGATTTCAAGGTATTTTTTTCTACTTTTGCAGGATTTTCAAAAAATTGTAGGAAAAATTCGAGTTCCAAGATAATAAAATTATTATTCGATTCCTGGAAAAATTTTTAATGATTTTTTTCAAACAAATTTTTAAAAGAACACTTAAGAAGATTTCAAAACAAATTTTAATGTATAAATTATCGTTTCTAGCTTAAATTTGGTTAAAATGATATAAGTTTGAAAATTTATAAATTTTTTGATTCATTCTTCAATTTATTGCATTGGAAATAATAGCATGGATTTCTATTTTTTTTCTAATATTTTAACTGTACAATGTATATAAGTTAAAATTTAAAATTTTGCAGTTTAACTGCTTTCAAATAAGAAATTTTCAAAATTCGAAAATTATTGAGCGTTCGAATTCACATTTTTTAAGTTTCAATTTTAAAATTCAAAAATATTCCACTTCCTGTGTTTTAATTTGTGGTTCCATTTTTCATAACTTCCAATGAAAAAATTGTTATCTTCAAGAGTTCGAATCTTTTAATTTTGCCATGGCCGTGATCAATTCTTTCACAATTGTTCAATTTTTATTTGCAGTCAAAAAGTTGTTCTTTTTTGACCTAGGATGACAAATATTGAGAACATTGCAATTACATAATTTTAAATGATATATATGGTATCCAATCGGTTGCTATATATTTGAAAAAAAACTTTAAATGTGAGGTTTTTTGTTTTTTCAATAGCGATTATTCATAATTGTCTTTTAATATTCTACCATTACTTCGAAGTTCAAACATAGAAGCTTTTTTTGTAATTTTTGTAGTTGTAAATTCTTGTACAAAATTAAGACTACAAAAAATAAAACAATGTACAAAAAAATACAAAAAAGTAAAAAATTCGTCTCAATAATAGAAAAAAGTAGTACTTTCCTGTAATTTTGGTTGCAATTTATTCTATTTATTTGTAGATACCTGTGAAAATAGTTTCATTTTTCTGTAATTTGTTGTAAAAATTTTTCCATCAGGGATAATAAAGAAAAAAGCAGCGTGAAAAACAAAAATTCATAACATTTACTTTAAACATTTCCAGAAGAATAGACCATCACATGAAAAAATATATTTGAAAAAGAAATCAATTGACTTGTATTTTGAATGCAAAAAGCTCAATTATTGGAAAAATGGAAAAAACAAGTACTTTTTATTAACTTTTTGTATATTGAATTTTAGTCATTACTCAGGAAATGTTCAAGGAATAAATTCCACTTCATAACTTGAAAATTTGACGTCCCAATCTCTTTGTATTGTGCCCGGAAAATACCCCGAAAGATGCAAAATAGTAGTTTCACGTAAAATTCACGATAATGATGAAATTTTTTGTGATTATCTCAACATGAATTTTTTGTATTCTATGAGTGACAAGTTAGAAAGTATTTTTTATTTTTTACTAATTTTAAATTGGTTATATAATAAAATTAGTATTAATTTTTAATTTGTATTTCCCCTGTAAATCAAGATAGATTAATATTTTTTTGGATTATGACACAGTAAGTGAACGCGGAGAACAATATTTTTCCTTTAATGCATTGTTCTATTGTTTAAACAATTTTTATTTTCCTTCCTAGTCATGAAAAGTTTGTATTTTATGGAAAAAATTGCACTCCACAAAGATGAATTCTCAACCAAGAAGATTAATTTTCTACCAAAAAAATACGATTTTTCATCAAAAGAGTTAAGTTTTAAAGCTGAAAAGTCGAATGTTTTAAAAAACAGTTGACTTTTATACTCGAACAGATGACTTTTTATCTAAAAAAAAATAAGTTTTTCACCAAAAATGGAACAGTTACATTTTCAGTTCAATAAATTAATTCAAAAAAACGAATTTTCTACCAGTTAAATTCTGCCAAAAAAACAAATTTGTAACAAAATAGTTGAATTCTCAACCAAAAAAATGAATAAAAAAAAAAAGATTAATTTACGACCGAAGAAGACAAATTTTTCACAAAATACATGAATTTTCTACAAAACGGTTGAATTTTCTACACCAAATATATGAATTTTCGACAAAAAAGTTGATTTCTTACCGAGTAGTTAGATTTTTAAACAAATAGTTTTCTTTTTAAACAAATGGTTTAATTTTCTACCAAAAACCCCCAAAAACGAAGAATTAAATTTCTTGAATCAGAACTTTACGTGAATTTTTTTCAAATGATTGTTTCGTCAATTTTACTTTTTTTTCAAACCTGCGTTTTTGGCCATTAAAATTCAAAATCGGTTATACCTTTTTTGTGCAGCTGACAAAAAAATCGAATAAACAGAAAATTCTAAAGTTCTGTTTCGAAAAATCTAATACTTTGTTTTTGGGAGTTTTTGGGCACCTACTCTAAAGCCAAAAATCGTCAGCTAAATCGCTGACATGGTCGCGCAGAATTTTGGCTGGAATTAAAAAAATCATTGAAATAGATGATTATAACTCTGAAAGTATAATTGGAAACGAGAAAAAATAATTATTTTGTAATTCTGCAATTAATTATAAAAAAATACATGTATTTAACAATTAGATCTTAAGCTTTCCTATAAAAGATATAACGCCATAAATTTGAAAAATGTAGCCAGGGTCACCTTACCGAATGACATTTACTGTATCCGTGCATCTTTTTAATGCCACTGAAATAAAATTATATACTTCTAAAAGATGTATGCATACTAAAAACTCTTTCGCAATTTCTTTTCGGCGTTATCAAAATGTTTCAGTAATTATTTTGGTTTTATTATTTCTACATTATATGATATACAAGGTATGCGACAAAACAATACAATATAATCCAAAAAATGCATGCGTAATAAGAAATATTTCCTGATATTTCCAGGACCTATCAAAAAGTTTCAATAAACTTTTTATTGGTTTGCTTCCATATAGAGGAAACTTTGTAACGATGAAAATTTTCGATTTTCTGACATATCTAGAGATAATTGCACTCAGATAAATGACTCTAATAAAATGTAATTATATCAGAAGGACAAAAGTGAAGTTTACAATCCGTAAGATAACGAGCATAGGAAATTAAACAATAAACCAATTCAGTACTGGAATATGCATACGCATTGTTTTTCGAATTCTTCAATAATTTAGTCTTTCTTTTAATTAGAAAAGATGAGGATTGATCATACTCTCGTGTTAATCTTGGCGGTCATCCTCAATTATATTGGTGATTATAATAATATATTTATAAAATTAGGTTTACTTTTTTATTCTATACGTAAATAAGAATTTGTGCGATTCAATCTGCATTCTATCCCGATTGTCATTGTCTTCTGAACTTTATTGAGATTTGCCCGAAATATCTATGAATTTAATCTGAACTTATTCCGGGGGAATCCAGAATGTGTATGTTATGAAAAATGGAATTCAAAAAGTGATCTTATTGATATGGAATTCGGAAGACTTTTAACATTAGAAACTACACTCCTAACTCATGCCCCAGAAAAAGCTCGCGGGCGGAAAAAAGCTTGCAATCAGAAAAAAGCTCGCAGACTGAAAAAATCTTGCAGACCGTAAGAAGTTTGGAGATGAACAATCTCACACCGCTCACAAAGCTTGCAAGAAAAGGAATATTAACAAAATTAATATTAATATTCACAGGCATTTAGACTTCAAAAATAATTATATCTGCCAATTTCCAATCAATTTGAAAACTTTTTTTCAGGCACCCTGAAATAAAAAGAGAAGATTACAGACATTGCAGAAACCCGCATGAAAATGTGTAGCATATAAAAGTTGGACCGAATTCTAAAAATATACCCGTATCATATTTGTCACCCATTAGAAATGGAATGCTTTCAATGCTTCAGCTCACAGCTCTTTTTTGCAATGTTTGAAAATTCTGACAGAAATCATGCCAGTTTAGTAGAACACAAGCTACTCAAATTTCATGGATTTGAGACTGCGCCTTGATTTTGAAGTCAAGACAAAAAATCGCAAAGTCGTGTCATCGATTTTAAGATTCAGATGTCCCCTCCAACATCTAGCGGATGATAATGATAAAAATTTACGCAGAGTACTTAACTTTAATCCTTTTCATAATTAGCGCAAGCACCTTCAGACTCACTGTTAAAAATGTCTGGGATTTTACCACACATTTACTCTACGAGTGTAAAGAAAAATTGCAATACCGGCATTGGAAGGTTTCTCGATGCCTTCAAACTTTCCTCACTTTCTTTACTTTGCAACGAGAGGTTTAATATATACCAAACGTACGAATATCTACTTTTATGAAAAACGTAATGCTCTGTTCCTTGTTGCAGATTTGAGTTCACACTTCGAGTGTTTACCTAATGGCGACCCCATTCCTGGTGTTCCTCGTTCCAGGCCTTCTTATTTTCCCCTCGATTTTCCCGACATAGAATCTCCAGAAAGGACTCATCCTCCTCCCGAGCCTATTCTTCGTGTCAGGACAAGGTCTCCTCCTGCCAGACTCAATTCTCCAGTCAGGCCTCCTATTTCTGCCAAGCCGCCTCTTCGTGTCAGGTCCAGGTCTCCTCCTGCCAGTCACCGTTCTTGTAACGTATTCGGATATCAACTTGAAGAGCTTCCATTTATTCGGCTTATTCCCAACACGAATCCGCACAAGCTATTTGAAATTCGAAGATACACCTTTCCTGATGATAAATCAATTCGATTGCGCGCACGTGGAATTAATAGATTCAAGCCCATGCCAACCGAAGAACGAAACGTTTTAACAACATCCACTGGCGACGTCCTTGCAATATTGGAGACTAATAGTCGTTTTCGTGGAATATATACGACAAGGTATCAATTTGAAATAAGGGTCAAAATAAACATCGACAGCGGCGCAATTAAAGATATGACCCCAAAAGAATGCGTCGAATCTCCCCTAGGTCCCAATCACCCAATCTCAAAGAATTTTAAAATAGTACATGTAAACGACATTCCTGCACGTCATGAATTGAATTTTACAATAATTTCAAACTAAAATTGAATATTCTTTGTGATCCGATGTCGGATCAAAATGTTACAAGTAATGGCTAATTATATTAAAGAGTCAACACGTTATGGTTCGCAAGGCCTTTTTTCATCAATGCTTCATTTTCTTGGAAACAAATAAACAAAAGTTGCTTTTTTGTCTCTTATGAAGACATTCTCAGAATGGCAACAAAGGTCAAGCGATAACTTCCAGACAAGATATGAATCAGGAAGCTAACTCCAATAAAAATTTATATGACATAACATATCAAAACCTGCACAGGTTTCTTTATAAGACTAATTAATAATTTAAAAAATATAATATTATAAAATAAATTCCACATTCACACAGTTTATTTTTTAGAGCGTTTCTTTTTATAGTATATTATATGCTGAGGATAAGAAGACGTTTGCCTCCTTGGCGCTGAAAGTAGGCTTTTACATAAAAGGATGAGCGACAGCGAATACGTATGTACGCAGTACAATTATGAGTCCATAATACCCCTAACCAACTATCCCGCGGATGGTTCCTTCCATTTTATAATTTTCGTTCTGGATTTCCGAAATATTTGAAATTCCTCTTAATTTTCTTGGTTCATTTTGGCATTTCTGATTAAGAACAGGTAATTTAGCTGTGCAAACAGAAAAGCAGTATATTATGGTCATCTTATTTTATTTTTTGTTTTGAAGTCCATAAACACCATTATCATTTTGAATTTCTGAAATCTCTCAAAATTCTCTTAATTGTTGTTTTCTTTTCTCGTTTTATTTTTGAGTTTCTGATCTTTGAATATTAATGATATTGATAATAATATTGTTTGGAATAAAAAAATATCTTTGGGAATTAATGTGACAGTGATTGAAAGTTTACTGTAGCCTCGTTGGCTCAGGCGGATGAAATACATCTTTTCAATTCTTTCGACATGTTTGTAGAATTTATATTAGTTTTCTAAAGTTTCAACTGGTTGGTTATAGTAGATACTATAGCGTCAGTGCGAGTGAGGCAATAGTGGATGGCGCATAATAAGAGCGTCTTTGTCGCACTCATGAATATGAGTACCATAAATATGGTCTTACTGATTTCCCTAAAAGCGATAACATTATATGAATTTTTATATCAGATTTAACGAATTGAGTAACTAAAACTAGTGTCCTTCAAACTGATTCTAATCAAATGTACATATCTCAGAAGGCTAAACTTGGAGTATACAATCTATGAGATAACGAGCATAGGGAATTATATAAACCGATGAAGTACTAGAATATTCATTCGTTACATTGTTAATCGAATTCATCAATAATATATTAATCAGTTTGTCCTTTAATTGGAAAATATGAGGATTGTTTATACTCTTGTCTTATCCTTTGTGGTTATCCTCCAGTCTATTGGTGAATATAATAATACAATATATTTATAATATTAGGTATAATTTTGTAATCTATACGCAAATCAGAATTTGTAAGATTTAATCTGCGTTCTATCCCAAGTATCATTTTCGGCGAAACATTACTTGAGTTTAACCGAAATAAGTACGAATATAATTTGAACATATTCCGGGGGATCCAGAATGTGTGTGTTGTAAAATAATGGAATTCGAAAAGTTGCCCTATTGATATGGAATTTGGATAACAATCATGGTACATGTGTCCAGAGGTATTTTGAGGCGTTCAAAAAAACTAACACGCATCTGTAGGTGTCATAGAATACTATTACGTATTGAACTAAGTTATCTACCAAATTTTCCTGAACTTGGCCGTGCAATATTCCCTGACGAGAGGACATTTTTTT
>CAKNYM010050916.1:0-73659 GCA_932195095.1 Andricus curvator
TATAAAGATATTAAATATTAATTAATAAATTAATATTAAATATAAAATTTAAAAATAAAATTTTATTTGAAAATAAAATTTAGAAAAAATTTAAAAAGATTTTAAATGAGAGTATAGTTTTTTATAGTTTAATTTATTTTATATATTATTCTTTTTATTTTATAGTTTTTTTACATTTTCAACCAACAAACAGCGGATTTTCAAAAAATAGTGACATTTTCAATCAAAAAGATGTTTTTTTAACCAAGTACTTAATTTTTCGATATACGAAAGATAAATTTTCAAACAAGAAGATTTATTTTCTACCAAAAAGCAACGAATTAAGAAAAAATGTTACATTTTCAACCAAAAAATAAACATCTAATTTTCAATAACATTGTTTTATATTTCACCAATTTTCAACGCGATATACAAAAATAATTATTAAGACTCTTTTTCGGGATTCTTCATTTGTCTGATTTTTCGAAATATTTCAAAATATTTTTGAATTTTCTTTAAACATTATTTTTTCAAAAAAAAAAAAAAGCAATTAAAGCTTTCCCAGGAATCTTACAAAAAAAAATTATTTTCTTGAAACCCTTCAAAATTATTGAAAAGGTTCCAAAATTTTATTTCAAAATCATCGAAAATCTATATTTTCTTTTAAAATTTTAAATCGTCTCAATATTTAAATTATTTTTTTTAAGTGTTTCAAAACTATGTTTTACATTAATTCGAATTTTTCCTGATTTTTTTTCAATTGTGCGAAATGACAAAAATTGCCTTACAATCTTCCAGCAGAGATTCCACCTCATCTCTGGTTCCAGGATTCTTTTATGACAATGTTTCAATCAAAGCGCCCCCAATTGAACTAGCCAGTTTACGAACTTAAATTACCCAATCTGATCTTCTCTACCGACATTATCAAACTGGAAAAATGTCGCCCTGTCTGACCGCTGAAGTAGGAGCGTCTATTGTCTATTTTAGTTCCTAAACTGGCTAGTTGTATTGGGGGCGCTTTGATTTTAGTTCGCAAAAGCTTAGTTCGAGAGGGGGCACTGCGGAGAATCACTCGAAACTAACTGTATGGGATCGGCAATCTCCCACCTCATCTCTGCATGAGAAGACGTATTACGATATCGGCAAAGGAATTAGTCATAATTAGACTAGGGATATGTAGAGCGAGATTGAGAGCAAAGTTAATTTGTAAGAGAAAGAAAAAATGAAAGAGTGGGGAGCTAAGGACCGCTGCGACGGAACCAAAGCTCCCATCGACGAAATCACAGAGTTTAGATTCAAACTGCGCTCGGACGCGTTCGGTTATTTTGTAATTTGTTGTATACTTTGAATCTCCAATAAATTTACTTTTGTTATTTTTACTCTCATAAAGCAAAACTCTATTCATTTATTGGCCTAAAATACCAATTTCAGGACAAAGGAGGACTCATCGAAGGATCTGGGTTTCTAAGCTCTTTAGTATGACAGATGTAGAGACAAAATTCAAATTTTAGCTCTTTTCGCGCCAAATTTAACTCCGCGTGTTACAGGATATTTTTTGGTGACAACTCGATGGGATACCGCAAATCCTTCGCGAGTGAAAAGTGACTGGAAAACTGAGTGAAAAGTGACTAAAAAACGGAGTGAAAATTCTGAGAGTTCTCCGCCCGCCAGTACATTTGTGCTTGTGAAGGACAATCCAAGGACGAAGGACCAGAGGAAAAGAAGAAGGCCGCTACTTCCTATTCATCAACCCACCTTCGACTGTGTCGTCAAGAATAAGGTAAAAAAGCGGAAGAGGATAGGAAAGGCCTGTAAAAGGATCTGGGAATTCTGGAATACAAAAAAAAATCATCAAGTAGTAAGTCGATTTGCCAAAATATTTTTCTGTTTTGTTGCGAGCCAATCTCGGGTAGGATTTTTTTGTTCGTAAAAGTGATAAAAAATAATATTGCGATTTGTTAAAGTAATTATTTTAAGAAACAAAAATTTGTAGCTTAGATCGATTGCTGCAATTTTTATGAAAAAATAAATTTAAAAAATTCAAAATGCGTATGCGAAGTGGGGAAAGCAGAGCAGGGGAAGGTGGCCGTGGGGCACGCAGTGTTATCACTACAAGAGAGGCGAGCGATGCGAACGTTGCGAAAGCACAGGCAGGAACAAGTTCGGGTTCTGGCAACCAATGAAGGGCTGCCAATAGATATAGGTCGGTCGGTACTCGCGAAACCTAAACCGCTCGCGGCCCCGGTCGAGAAAACAGAACTAATTTTGATTTAGAGTTTGAAGAAGAAATTGAGCGAAATTCTATTGAGGATTTTGACCTCGGAAGGGAGTATAATGAAGGTAGAATGGAAGTTGGAGTAGGACGAGAGGTTGTAACTGCTAGAATCGATAACAGATCTGTTTCAATTTATCGCGCGCCTGTACGATCTGGCGCCCCGCGATCTTCTAGCTCTGACGGCGCCGGCTCATCAAGCGGTAGCTCAGGGATGTTTGCACCCCCTCAAAAGGAGCCTGAAAATCCGATCCCATTCAAGGCTGCTCTTGAATTTTTTCCTCAAAGTTTCGATGGGGAAAACATGCCGGTGGACAAATTTATCAGCGATTGCTTATTTGCACGGGACACAATTGCGTCAAAAGATCGACATTATGTATTTCTGATGGTTCGTTCTCGAGTAGTAGGGAACACGTTTGATTCATTACAGGACCGCGACCTTCACAGCTTAGAGAATTTGCTTAAACATCTTAAAAATACATTTACAGTGCACCGAAGTTTGAGCCAATTAAACACGGCTCTTGCTACGGTAGCACAACATGAGAGAGAAACTGTATTACAATACGGATCGAGAGTTAGCAAGGTACTTACGAGCCTGATTGAATTGATCGAAGATAAAAATGATCCCGAAGCTGCACGTTATATGATAAAATCGGCCCGCGATACGGCATGTGAAAACTTCATTATGGGGTTAAAACAAGATTTAGTATGGAGGGTAAGAGTAGGAAGACCAGGAACGTTACAAGAAGCAATAAATATAGCAAAACAAGCAGAATGGGAGGAAGAATTCGATGGTGGATTAGACAGGAAGGGAGTTGAAAAGAAAGGAGATCAGAATGAAAAATCCGATGAAGCGGCGAAGAATAAGGGATATTATAATAGCAATACGCGTGGTCGTTTTCGCCCAGATTACAGTGACGCTCGAGCTAGGAAATGTGAGGTAAGTCGCGGCAGAGGCAGAGGTGGTGCACGGGGTGGTGGTAACAGTAAAGAATCAAGCAAAGGCGAAAGTTCGAGGCCGTCTGAAATTTCATGTCATAAATGTGGAGAGTCGGGACATTTGGCACGAGGGTGTATGCATACAGTGAGTTTTGATAGAAGGCGTTGTTTTAATTGCAACCATAGTGGGCATTTCTCTCGCGATTGCAAATATCCACCAAAAAATTCGCCTCAATGTTTTGTCTGTGGAAGAACCGACCACTTTGCTCGAGATTGCCCTGAAAAAGAAAAGGATAGTCGTAATAAAAAAAAAAAAAAAAAAAAAAAAAATTGATTAGTAGTTTGAACTCGAAAGTTCATTGCCTCACTACCCGCTTCGGGTAGTGTTTCTAGGTGGATATTTACTACCAATGTGGGCCCACCACACCCACGACGGGCCAACAGCAACGCAGTATTTCCTGAACGGTCACCCATCCAAGTACTAACCGCGCCCAACAATGCTTAACTTCAGTGATCTTTTGAGAACTGGTGTTTCCAGAGTGGTATCGCCGTTGGCAGTCGTAATAAAAATAACTTAAATTGTAATTACTGCAAAAAATCAGGTCACTCATATGAGAAATGTTTTAAACGTTTAAATATGGCAGCTGCAAATCGGGAAAATAAAAAGGATAATTTAAACGAGAAGTAAGTTCGTCTGAATGGTGCGACGGCGAGCTTCATCAAAATACAGCACCCATCCGAAGTAGTGTTGGGTTCAATACTACTGGAAAGGCATCCTCACCTAACGTTGATTTAAACAGTAAAAATATTAAAAATGGAAATGGAACTTTTGTGGTAGATACTGGGGCTGAATTAAATTGAATCAAAAGAAGAAAGGTAAAAACGGGTACACCTGTAGATTTTCAAGTTAAATATAATTTATTTGGCTTTACAGATCAGCCTGTAAAAACTTCTGGGGAAGTATATATAGATATTAACGGGCTTGCTTGTCCATTCCAAATAGTGCCAAACAATTTTCCTGTGAGTTGCGACGGTATGTTGGGAATGCCTTTCCTAGCTGACTCAGTAATCGATCTGCCAACAAAAACAATAAAGCATAAATTAGGAAAATTTCCATTTACTACCCCACCTAAAAAGGGAACAACCCTAATTTTAAAAGCAAGAACAAAACAATTAGTAACTTTGCCAGTAATTAATACAGATTTGTCTGAGGGTTATTTGCCTTTATTACCGACGGGTCCGGGCGTGTATTTGGGAGAGTCTTTAGCGAACTTAAATGACGAAAACACTCGTGTTTGTTGCGTTAACACTAATACCAGCCACGTAGAACTTTCAATTTCACCCGTGACGTTGGAAGAATTTGAAATTGCTAAAATTATTTCGGGATCTGAGAAGGAAAGCAATATCAAAAAGAAATCAGAAATTAATCCGTCAAGCCGAATGGAAAAATTAGAAAAGGAACTTCATTCGGAAAATTTAAACAAAGAAGAGAAGGAAAGTCTTTTGAAAACTGTAGCTAAATTTCCTTATCAATTTTTCTTGACAGGGGATAAATTGGGATGCACAAACGTTATTCAACATAAAATCAATACTGTAGATGATGTACCAGTAAATAAAAGTAATTATAGATATCCAACAATACACAAAGAAGTGATAGATAGAGAAGCAAAGAACCTAAAGAACTACGGTGTGATATCGTCTTCCAAATCGCCCTATAATTCACCAGTTTGAGTAGTACCAAAAAAGGCAGATTCACAGGGGAACAAGAGGTGGCGGATGGTGATAGACTATCGCGCCCTTAATGAAAAAACTGTAGGGGATGCCTACCCTCTCCCAAATATTACGGACATTTTAGACCAACTCGGGGGCGCTCAGTATTTTACTGTGCTCGATCTCGCGTCCGGATTTCACCAGATCGAAATTGACACGGCGGATAGGCAAAAAACGGCCTTTACGACCTTGTATGGATTATTTTAATTTAATCGAATGCCTTTTGGGCTTAAATCAGCTCCCGCCACATTCCAACGAATGATGGATCTTATTTTATCAGGGCTTCAAGGGGTTGAAATGTTTGTCTATATGGACGACATTGTAATTTATGCAAAAACAATAAAGGAACATAATGAAAAATTAACAAAATTGCTGGGTCGTTTGAAAACAGCGGGACTTGTTTTACAGCCAGATAAATGCAAGTTTTTGTGCAAAGAAGTCGGTTACTTGGGTCGTGTGATTTCTAAAAAAGGGGTTAAACCAGATCCGAAAAAAGTTGAGGCCTTCAGTAACTTTCCTCGTCCGAAGGGTTATTTTCGTCGTTTCATACCTAATTTTGCCACAATTGCGATTGTTTGTTTGGTCCGAGGCAACGGAGCAAGCTTTTGAGAAGTTAAAAAATATTATTTGTACTAAACCTCTCTTACAGTATCCCGATTTTTCAAAACCTTTCATAATTACTACAGACGCATCCGATTATGCCATAGGAGCCATTCTTAGTCAGTGAGAAATTGGGAAAGACTTGCCAATTGCATATGCGTCGCGTACAATGTCTGAAGCTGAAATAAATTATACAACCACTGAAAAGGAGCTTTTAGCTATTATTTTTGCAGTTAAACTTTTTAGACCGTATGTGTATGTTAAAAAATTAATTTTGGTCACTGACCATAAAGCATTGGTTTGGCTTGATCAATCAAAAGATCGCACAATGGGATCCCGATTAGCTCGTTGGAAGATAAAGTTGCAGGAGTACAAGTATAAGATAGTATATAAGCCTGGTAGGGTTAATGCTAACGCGGATGCACTTTCACGTAATCCAGTAGAGATGGAAATAGGAAATGACGTAAATGACATGGTTGATGAGGACAGTGACGAAAATGCTATGGAGGACAATGTATCCGTAAACTGCTTCGCAGGAAGCAAAGTTCTTTATCATGAGTACCCGATAGAGAGAGTTTTTGTAAGCCCATGTGAAATTGATAGTGAGGATATGGATCTTGCTGAATCATTCAGTAATATCTATAGAGAGACAATAGACGGGAACGCTACGGACAGTGAGGTTTGTTATGAGACAGTAGACCATCCCAAGGCGCTAAGCTCTATACCCAAGCCCAGTTCTGGTCTATGGGGAGCGCGCCAGGGTATGCAGGTGACAGAAACAGGTGCAAATGTTTCAGAGGGACGTGAGTCAGTCCGTCGTTTGCTGCCTGCAGCTGGGTTACTCGATGGCCACGAGAGCACACCGGTATCAGGTTGCGACGGGGCTGGCGCACGGGTCTCCCCTCCGCTCCCTGGTAGTGTGACGGCACGGGCGTCCGGCATCGATCGTGGAAAGCACGTGCAAATTATGGGGGCTATAACAGGGATGGGGGAAGGTGACTTTTTGCGTCATCGTTCCCTCTTCTCGGAGAGGTGGCCTCCATGTGGGAGGCACGGTCTCCGAGATTTGTCTCTGGGGGAGGTGGCCTCAATTATGAAGGGACGCTCCCCGGGAGAGGTGGTCTTAATGGAGGAGGCACGGTCTCCCGGAAGGAAGTTTCCTCTGGTGGAAACTCTCCTTTCCAATAAAAGGGTATTTGGTGGACCAGCTGGCCACGCGGAAGTGTGCGAATCCGCAGAGCTTGATGAAAGGCCATGTGGGTCAGGAGAAACTGCCGGCGGAGTTCTGGGAGAATCCGTAGTGATGGTCTCGAAAAATCGTGAGAGGTGGCCTCAGTGGAAGAGGCACGCTCTCCGGATTACGTATCAGGAGACAGGGGCAGGGAGCCCTTGCTTCTCGGAGGGGTTGTTTCAATGCTGGAGATACGTTCTCCGAGATAGGTCTCAGGGGGAGGTGGTCTCAATTGAGGAGACATGCTCTCCCGCAATGATGTTTAATGATGTGCAGATGTTGAGTGGAACTGATGGACAATCGACAGATTTTGTAAATGATAGAGATGATGATTATGACAATGACGTTTTGGACATAAGTGAATTTGAGAATTTGAGTGGAGTTTCGGAAGATGTTGGGAGATGTTGGGAAGAAAGATCAGGTTTCCATCAGAATTCGCAGATGAAAAGGTACCTATGAAATATATTCAATTAGTAGATGAACTTCTAAATAAAATCGTAGAAACAGAGTCACTGGCGACAGCTCGTCTCGAAGCTGCTAAAAGACGTTGCAAAAAATATTACGACAGAAAAATTAACGAACAAATGTTTGAACCCGATCAGTATGTCTATGTTTTGGTTGACTTGAGAATCGACAAATTTGACGATCATTACGTCTTAACGTTGAGATACAGATTACGCAAAAGCAGACTGAGATTGTACATGTTAATCGAATTAAGCATGCCTTTTTAAGGTATATTTGAAAATAAAAAATAAAATTGTAACCAGTAATTTCGAACATTGTATTAAAATCCTTTTGATCAGACTATACGTGAAATGAATCATGGAACTGACCTGCCTTTCGCAAGACCGTTCATTCGACTTCCTGCGACAGCGTTACTTTAGATAGAAAGAGAAGTAGATAAGGAAGCATGTATATAAAGTTAGACTGTTTGATCTAAAACTGTGTAGAAGAAAAGGGGAGAGAGAGAGACGAACATGTAGCTAGAAGAAATGAGTGTTATAGACAGGGGGAGCGGAGATGCAAGGAGCTAACCGTGGCGCAATGCTGGTACGTGCGGGTGAAGGGGGGGGGGGGGGTCGTTGACTCCTTTCGCCGGCGGACCGTCTTCCCTGTTTGGGACACCCAAGGGTGAATTGAAATTATGAATTTCAATTCAAATTAGGAGTAGGATGGGAACGAAACTGAATGCAAAATCTGTGGAGAAGGATTGTAATTTTTTTTAAAAGATTTAATTATAATTTTCATTAATTCATGCCAAAATGCGAAGGAAATCTGCCCGTAATTTTTAAATATTACTACAATAACTGATATTATTATTTATGATAATACCGAATTTATTACAAAATTTCTGAATATTAAGATGACTATGTTATAACGGATATGGAATTGTTTTAGAATTATAATTCCGATTGAAGTGCAAATTTGTTAAATTTAATCAAGAAAAGAATCTTCATACTTTAATCTAGAGACAGATAAAGTTATCAAAATATATCTGAAACAATAAGGAAACTAAAGGAGAGAATTTTAAAAATTAAAATATTTAATCATTTCGGATTTAAAAATTCTGTTAAGCTAGAAAACTAACTAAAACTGGTTGCAGTGTTTTAGGTTTAAAATATTATTTGAAGAATGTCTCCAAACTAAGAGAAAGAAATCTTTAAGAACGAAACTTTATCACTATTGAGAGGTAGGCGTAACGTATAGCCATAAATTTCAAGTGCTTTAACGGAGGGAGAAGTGACGAGTTATGAGTTTCATGAATAAATCCGAGACACGGGGTCTCCTTCACACTAAACATGCTTATAATATAAAACTGTCGTTTCAAAAGTTCGAAGATGGTCCTAGAAAATATTATACTTGATTTCAAAATATTAATTTGATTTGCGAATCCACAAAAATAAGTAAAACTGAAATAAAATAGAAAAGTAATTTAGGAAATTCAATTCGCAAGTAACTAGTTAAAGTTTTAATAATTTTTGGAAACTCTTAAATTACGGAGAAGTTTCCCCGTTACTAAGAATTTTGGAAGTTACATTTAACATTTCTACTTTTAAATCAAATAAAATCTTGTTGCATATTCATTCATATTGTTTGTTTGTAGGATTAGATTCGAATAGTAAACATTTATTAAAATATAATAAATGAATTTTAAAACTTTAACTGACATTTTATTGAGAATATCGATCAAGATCATAGCATTAAAGAATTTTGAATGAATTGAATTTGAATTTTTGGATCAATTGTATTTTTGATTTTGAAATAATTGAATTTTGAATGAAATTTAGTCAGAACCATAAAGGTAAATAAATTAGTAAAGTATGTTTAGAGACAAGGTTATTGATTGAAGGGCCTCCTCTCATGATTATCAAATTCATCAGTTTAATTAGAATTCGATTGGAATTAGATGTTGATAGTATAAACAGATTTGAGACACAAGAAACAAGATAATAGAAATGAGGCTAGGCGTGATTCGGTACCAAAGCTTGAGACTTGTCAGAAAAGATAGGACGGAAATATGTAGATATAAATTAAATGGAGAGAGGAAGTATATTTTATCCTATCTTTTATTGTAAAAGGGTCTATTACTTACATGTTTATATGAATATTATGACAGTTGACACGCATAGCCGTCATGTTTGTTTTGCAAGTATAATAAACCTGGAATTAAAAGTAGTAGAAAGAGTAACAATAGCTAAACTTACCTTCCTAATGACAGATTTCCAACGTAGCCAATGGGAAAGGTTAATTCATAAGAAACCACTAAATTCCTAAAATGTTGAAATTTCAAGAATGAAATTTTTATCACTGGAAGATGCAAACCAAATTTAAAATCCTGATTTTGCAAGTTAATTGAAGAAGACACTTTATGAAAGTGCCTTTTTATTAAAGAGGGGAGTGAACGAGCGCATAAATTTGCATTCCATCCGCTAGGAACAGCACCGTCGCTTCTATAAAATGCGCGGTTCCGATTTGAAATATTCGAGCGCAAAGTAAAAAGATTGGCAAGCAACATTTCAGGGCAAATCGGCATGAGAATGATTTAAGCGATAATCATTTCTTGCGAGCGAATAAAATGTATATACTAGATTGGTCACGAATGCTTAAGCAGAGGAAATTTGAAATAACCCAATTATGATTTAGACGTAGGATATCAGGTTTGACAGCAGGACATACAAATCTTATGCTAATTGTCGAACTGGCGACAAAAAGTCGTTTAAATGAATCGAGTAAAGAATTGTTTAGACTTTCGTAGAGACGGTCACGAATGCTTAATATTGCAAAATGCATTTTTATTTTTTATTTTTACATATATCACAGTTACTCGTACTGACAGACAATTTTAAATTGTTGACGAATACCAAAGAAATTAAAAAATATTTATGAATCCAACTTTTTGTTGAAGGGATAAATCGAGATAATTTTTGAAAAACTCTATGACCCATATATGGGTAAATTCTTAAATGTGTTTAAAGCTGAGAAAAGAAAAAAACTTCGTTTTAGAAAAGCACCAATATTTAAAGTACCTAATTTTTTGTTTTTATGTGAATCTTTTGCCTGCGATTATTATACAAAAACTTTTGTCATTTTCCGAATGAACAATATGTGTGCGGGATACATTTTCTTCATAAAGATAATTTACAGCAATAAATCAAGATTTTCTTCATCTTCGACATTTCGGAGAGAAAACTTTGTCCACGAATCACCATATAATTCAATATGGAAAGTAAATCATCATTAGCTTCATTTGTATATATTTATAGTAAGACTTATATCATTCTTACATTCTTCTCATATTGTAAAATCTCGAAATTCTTTTGAATTTACATATAAATATGTATGTATGCAATATTATAGGCTTTACATATTTATATTATAGGGAAAGGCAACAGGGAGTAAAACTGATAAAATGGAAATTGTGCAGGAGATCGAGCGAAAAAATATTGTCTGAAATTTATATCGCAATTAAAAAAACATGAAATTCTGCCTTCGAGTTGACGTATTGCTTGAGTTACTGAATACAGAGGGAAAAGTTTTAATACAAAAATCATTCAGTTCGGAGAGAACTGAGTTTTGCCTTTGAAGTTAGAATTTTTTGGCATCGTAAAATCGTCTTAAAATCGTGACAAAACGTGTATTTTTTACTTCATTTTTTAAATGGCTAGACGTCCCCGAGATGTTCAGTTGACGAACACGGAGAAATTTTTATCGAAAAAAGTTATTCACTTCCCAAAAAATTAATTTTCAATGAGACGGTGTCACTGTGCGACAGACGATTTTTCGCATTCAGGTAGTGATAAATAACAAAATTAACGTTTTAATTATAACGTCTTAACTTTTAATGGATATGATGATCAAACTTGAAGGTATTGCTACCATCAAAAACACGATTTCGAGCAAATACTTTTAACTCTATGTGTATTTCAATTTTTGAGAATTTCTTAACAATAAACCTCATTTTCAAAAAATGGTCAATTGCCACCTTCTGTCTTTCCATACTTCATATATTACTTATATCACGAACGTTAGACAAAATTTTAATAAGAAGAGTAAACAAGAACATCGATAATTATAAATAAAGGTTAAATATATCTTTCGATCAAATTTTCCTCCAAAACTGAGGAAGAAATATTTTTAAACAAATAAAACATAATTATTATTCTATATGTCGTGGTTACTGCACTATATAATTTTATTCATTCAGTACTTTCCCAGTTGACTTCAGTTTTATTTTATTCTATACACATATGCCAGTTTTTGTCAGCAGGAAGAGGTTATGAAACACGTAACCTGAAATTATAGTTGATCCGTATTATTCTTTACCGATCTTCAACATTACAATACATTTTATTAGTATTGAAATATTTCTTTACAGCAAAATTACAAAAAAAAATTTAATTCTAAAATTTTAATTTTAAAATCACTTATATTTGCCGCCTTGCTTATCCAAAATGGCGAAACTAAGCGGTTGGTCCTGATTGGCTCAGTTTTTTTTACTTGCGCGTGGCTAGACCATGTATTTATTGGATCATGCCTCTGCCTGCCTGCCCGGTGCAGGCAGGCAGCTGCCTGAGACCGTTCACACCTCGAATTTTCCGGCTATGGAAAATCTCAAAATCGCGCGGGAATTTTAAATATTGTAAAATTTTTTATTGAAATAAACGAAGGTTTTTATAGTTAAAATTTACAAATATGATAATGAGTTTTATTTTTCTCCTTTAATGTAAAAATAATAGATAAAATGTTCAGCCCTGAAGCGAGTATTTCAGAAATTGTCAAGTGTTTACAGAAAAGTCGTTTTGTCAGTCGTTGTGTTTTTTTTATTCTTATCCGGTGTTCATGTCCTGTGTCGCGGAATCAAAGAAAATATATTTCTGTAAGTAAAATAAATAAGTTTTTATGCTCTTGTACAACGTAAATATTTTTTTAGAGGTGAAATTTCAAATTCATATAGGAAGCGTCAGTTTACAGCAACCTAACCGGCAAAATGCTACTTATATACATATATAGATATACATATATACATACATATATGTATGTATATTTTTTTCAGGCTTCAAAGATACAAAATTATTTTTTCCTGGCTTTTTGATAGATATTTAACGATAATATATGGATACTTTAAACGACGATTTCAGCGAAGAAGTAGCACTTTAGTGGCTGCTCAGGCGACGACGGAGAAGGGCGAATAGGAGACGATTTCGAGTGCATCCTCTCTGGGAACGTCGCGTAGATCAGGGTAAAGTTAACGCTCTTATTCTTAATTATATGTACATCTTAAGTATATATAATGTAAGTGAATTATTGCAGGAGCTCATGAAAATCTAATTAAAGAGATGGTCATGTTTGATCGTGTAATGTTCCGCAATTACGTGCATATGACTCTCCAGGATTACGAAAAATTACTTCTAAAAGTTGGTCCGGAACTACTTAGTGCTCCTACTAGAGGAGATGTTATCACTCCGTCTGAAAAATTAATTAATTTAGGATTGCACAACTAAATTATGAAAATTTACCACACTGAACGTATATGTACATACAATTATATATTATAACATTAAATCCCAACATAACCTTTGGAACTGCTACATTGTATATGTGACGATTTTCCGAATTTTTTTTTAGAACTTACGACAATTGACTCCCGGCGTTGTACGATATAATTGTGTAACGTTGAGCAAAATTAATGGAATAGAATGGATAATCTACGGAAATATTTTTACAGTGCTCGAATGAGTAAGTTAGAGGAATGGGACAAATATTGAATATCTTACGCCTTTGAATGAGTAATCTATGTTTGCGATCTGAAAAAAAAAGAAAAAATATATTATGATGCATCTTGGGATTAATTTGTATTACAAAACATAATTTTGTATCTTTGAAGCCTGAAACAAATATATATAAGTAGCATTTTGCAGGTTAGGTTGCTGTAAATTGACGGTTCCTATACGAATTTGAAATTTCACATTTAAAAAAATATTTACGTTGTACAATAGCATAAAAACTTATTTATTTTAAATACAGAAATATATTTTCTTTGATTCTGCGACACAGGACATCAACACTGGATAAGAATACAAAAAACACAACGTCAAGACGACTGACAAAACGAATTTTCTGTAAGCACTTGACAATTTATGAAATGCTCACTTCAGGGCTGCACATTTTATCTCTTATTTTTACATTATAGGAGAAAAATGAAACTCATTATCATAAATGTCAATTTTAACTATAAAAAACTTGGTTTATATCATTTAAAAATTTTACAATATTTAAAATTCCCGCTCGATTTTAAGATTTTCCATAGCCGGAAAATCCGAGGTGTGAACGGTCTCGGGCAGCTGCCTGCCTCCACCGGGCAGGCAGGCAGAGGTGTGAAAGCACCATGATACTCGCCTACCATAAAGTTTCTGATTTCCTCATCTAAATAATCATATTCATCTGCGACTACCTCTACCAATCCCTTTTTTAACCTGCTTGCGCACGCCTTAAGGTCAAGCAGTCTCTCACTGTTTGACGGCCTCTCACCGTTCACATGCAGTCTCTCCCTGACACACAGCCTCTCACTGCCTGACGGCCTCTCACCAGTTCTCATGCAGTCTCTCACTGCCAGACAGCCTCTCACTGTCAGACGGCCCCTCACCGTTCTCATGCTCAATGTCCATAGACAATCTCTCATTGTCTTGAACTGAGAACACAGCCGACAATCCTTTATTGTCTGCTTTATGGGATGTCACTGACAACCTCTCATCATCGTGACTTTGGTAGGCATTTTTCTCCTCATCACCCCCCTGGGCATTAACCTGACTGACCCCCTGGGTCATAGACTGAATGATCACACCAATCTTGGTGTCAATATCCATCCCCTCCGCACCTAATTTTGTGCGGGCACCAATCTTGGCGCATACTTCTTCCCTCTCGGAAGACCCAAAAAATAATCTCTCTATTGGGTACTCGTGGTTCCAAAGCTCTCTCTCTCTCTCTCTCTGCAGAATGAGTCACGGTGCGTTCCAGGACGTGCACTTCCCCAACACACCGATCCTCGTCCTCAGACATTTCAGAATCTATATCCATATTATTATCGTCAACGGGATCTACTACCGGATTTCTGGATAATGCGTCTGCATTTGAATTTACTCGCCCCGGCTTATGGTGGACTTCAAATTCATATTCCCTTAATTTGACCTTCCATCTGGCTAACCTTGACCCTGAAGTAGGATCATTCAGCTGGTGTAACCATACCAAAGGACGATGGTCTGTAACTAATATAAACTTTCGACCATAAATATAAGGACGAAATTGAGTAACGGCAAATATAACGGATAGTAGTTCCTTTTCCGTAACATTATACTTAAACTGAGCACCCTGTAACGCACGTGAAGCGTATGCTATTGGTCAATCCTTCCCAATAGGACCCTGACTCAACACAGCTCCCAGCGCATATTCTAAAGCACCTGTAGTTACTACAAAGGGTTTAGAAAAATCCGGATATTGCAATATTAGGTCTGAACAGAGAATATTTTTTAGTTTTTCAAAGGCTTCTTGTGTATCTTGTGTCCATTCAACAGCTACTCCCTTTTTTAAAAGATTATTGAGAGGTTTAGCTATAAGAGCCAATCCGGGTACAAATCGCCTGTAATATCCCGCTAGTCCTAAGAATTGTTTGATATTTTTTCGACATTTTGGCTGAGGAAAGCGTCTAACAGCTTCTAATTTTTTTGGGTCTGTCTTTAAACCATCCTGTGATATTATATGTCCCAAATAAACGATTTCTTTGCGGAGAAATTTGCATTTTTCGGGCTGCAGAACGAGGTTTGCAGTTTTTAAACGCCCCATAAGTTTTTCAAATTTTTCGTTATGTTCTTTTAGAGATTTCGCGTATATTACTATATCATCCATATACACAAACAACTCAACACCATGTAGCCCTGAAAGTACCCTATCCATTAATCTTTGAAATGTCGCGGGTGCATTTTTCATTCCAAATGGCATTCGATTAAATTCATAATGACCAAAAGGACTGCAAAAGCTCGTTTTATATCTATCCTTGGGTTCGACCTCTATCTGATGGAAGCCTTGTGCTAGGTCAAGGACCGTAAAATATTTAGCACCTCCAAGCTGATCTAAAATGTCTATAATGTTGGGGAGGGGATAAGCATCGCCTATCATTTTTTCGTTCAAGGCTCTATAGTCTATTTTTGAGCAAATCTGCGGTTTCTTTAATGATAACTTCTTTATGAATGGGCGGATGCCTGTACCCCTTTTTATAGACAGGAATTTCATCGGTTAATGTAATGTTATGTTTAATAACATTAGTGCAACCTAAATAATCCCCTTTCAAATAAAATTGCTTTGTATATTTTGATATAATGAAAACTAATGTACCCCGTTCTTCTTTATTTAAATCAGTTAAATCTAGTGCATCTATTAATCTGCCCATTTGATCCTCATCGTGGTTTTGAATATTTTTAGTAGAAGTTTTTTCAGGAGTTTTTGGAAGCTCAAATTCTTCCAAAGTTACTGGAGGTAAAGTGAGTAAAGTATCCCTGGTGGTGGTATTTATACAAAATAAAGTAATTTTATCTTTTCTAACTTTATCTAAAACTTTACCCAAATATATTCCAGGTCCTAAAATACTTGATTTATGGGTGTACTTGATTTCAATTTACCGTTATGGATTATACTTAGTTCAACTCCCGTATCTACCAAAAAGAGTCCTTTATTTCTAGTCAGTTCATCCGCAAACAATTTGATTTTGGGAGATTTTTCTTGCCGTTCTGAGTCCCAAGTAAATAGGATACGTCTACTGGGTGTAATTTCCGGAAAAAGTTCACTGTCACACCAATCCAGAGAACTTATTACTCGTTTAAAGAATTTCCTTTTTCTGCTTTATTATCTTTGACCCTTTTTGCGAGGATTTTACAATCATTAATTATGTGATCATTGCCCTTACAATATTGGCAAAATTTCAAATTTGTATTTTCTTCTATATTTTCAAAAATGCAATCTCTAGCGAAGTGTCCGGTTTGTTTACTTTTGAAGCATACTACTTCGGAGTTAGCATTCGGACATTTTTCGCGCAAAGTGCCCTGTCTTGAGACACTTATAGCAAGTCTTAGGATTTGGGGTGTTAGACTTTGCGCAACCCCAATCGTGGTGACTCGGCTCGCCGCATCGGCGACAGGTGACCACCGAAGGAGCTATTTGCTGACCTCCTCCTCTCCTCCCCCGAGCGTGAACTCCGCCCCTGCCCCGAGATCCTGAAGGGTTTGCGAAATCTCTTCCGAATCCTTGTCCTCTATTACTTCTGAATGCATGTGCCCTAGCATTGCCTCGATAGGGCCTATGTCTATTTCCCTGATAACTCTTTCCTCTATAAATTTCTGAATTTTCTGACTTATCATTCTTATCGTTCTGACGTCCTTTAATCAATTCTTTAGCAAAGTTAACTTCCCATTCTGCTTTCCTGGCTGCCATAATGGCATCTTGAAGAGATCCAGGTCTTTCCATTCGTACCCTCAAAACTAGATTAGGTTTCAATCCCATTACAAAATTTTCACAGGCCGTGTCTCTTAATGATCTGTTCATCGAATCAGCTTCAATTATTGAATGTTTCTCCTCCACAAGTTCTATTATATTTTTTAAAATTTTGCTAACCCTGTCTCCGTATTCTAGGGAACTTTCGTTAAATTTTTGTGCCACGGTTGCTAGCATGGAATTCAGTTGGCTTAAATTTCTGTGTTCAGTGAAAATATTTTTTAGATGTTTTAATAGGGCTTCTAAGGTATGAATTTCCCTGTCAAGAAGCGAATTATAGGCACTACCGGAAATGCGCGATCTAATGATTAAAAATAAATGTTGGCGATCTTCGGCTGCTATTGAATTACACGCGTATATGCAGTCTCGCACGAAACGGCTAACAGGGATATTTTTCCCGTCGAAATTCTTTGGTATGAATTCAAGTGCGGCTTTGAAAGGAATTGGCTTTGAAGGCTCCTGACTTGGCATAGAAAAAAGTCCAGAGTCGTCAACCATAGCTTTAGCATGAACACTTCCCGTCGCTCCGGTTTCCAATGTATTTAGGTTGACTATCAAGGGACTACCTGTAATTTGCGCGGTTAAATTAGAGTGGATTGGGGTATTACAGTCGGAATTTAGATTCCTTACCACTCTTGGATTAAGCGTGGACTGTATTTGGTGCTGAGGAGCAGTTACACCTGAGTTATGAATGGTATTAGAACCCGATGGAGTTGGTTCTCTAGTATTAATTTCGGTGTTATTAAAAGCAGAGGTGGATGGTGCGTTTACCCCATTTAATATTTCCTCAGCCCCGTTACCTATGATGGAGTTATTACTATTATTGCTAACCTCCACTGTTCTATCACGGGAATTTTTTTCTTCGGCCATCTTAAATAAATTTTACACTTTGTTCAAATCTAATTCTTACTTAAGCACTATATAAAAAGAATGACACAAATGAGAGAGACTGGTAAAAAGAATAATTTCAAATTTTCCTTACTCCAGCTCAAGGAAAGTAGGTACAAAACTATTCAATTCGATCAGAACAGCCATAACCATCGTAGTAATATAAATAATAGGCCCAGCATTTATGATGATAATCATATTTTTATTTAGAGTATTACAGTACATTTTTTTATGTTGCACAAACTAGCAACCACTAAACATATTGTATAACACATTTTGCAAATCTCTGTTTTTTACATATACTATATATATATTTTTACATACATTTTATGCAAATATAAAATTTACTACAATCGAGAACATAATGTATTATGTTAAATATTTAAAAACTAATTAAATAATTTTTTGTATCCCGAACGATTAACAACTTCAGTTTTCATCCATTTTCAACTTTTTAGATACGAAAGTGTCTAAAATATTTGATTTTCGTTTTTCTATTTTTTTTCGTAATTCATCTACTTTGTTTTTCTGGATTTTCTCGGCTTCCCGTAAATTCCGTTCTGCTGCAGTCAGTTGTTCTAAAACAGCTTTAGTAGTTTTATTTCCTGCTGAAGTAGCCTTTTTGATCATTTTTTCCATGGAATCCGTTTCTGTAACCTTTTCTTTATAATTTTTCTCTTCTTCTTTTAATTCGGCTTCTAAAACTTTTTAATTCTTTATCTTCTCTTTAGCCTCCAATGCCATTTGCTTTTCTCTTTTTCCAAATCTTTTTCTTCCTGCTTCTTTTTTTGTTCTGCTTTTTTTCTTTCGCTATCCAAATACATTTGATAAGCTCGATGTGCTTCTCGAGACGTTTTTACAAGTTTATTAGTGATTGGCACTTTATATGCTTGAGAATTACAGTTATTCATACCATTTTTAACGTTCAACAATGTATGAGTAAGTGTGATATGTGTAAAAAGAAAATAATGAAATCCAAATTTTACAAGGTTTTAGTCTAACAACTGTTAATGAAACATATACTGATTATTTCGAAGTATGCTTCCTTTTCATTATTTGTTCTTTGTAGCAATATTAGAGGCGACCGATGCAAGGCGGGACAAAGGCACTACTTCTCAATTTGTATTTTGTATTCGTAAATAATTGTTTTGCCATATTGAATTCTTTACGAAGTTAAAGCATAAAGATTCACAGTATATAAAGAACAATTTACATTGAGCTATTTCGCAACAGATAGCGAGTATTTTAATAAAAAAATAACTTGTCACCTTCCGCACCGGTATCTACTAACAAAAGGTACTTATTCCAAGTTTGTTTGGAATTCATTATTTCAATATTTTCATAATATTTCTTCCTACATACTCATTTTCCTATAATAGTTTGTCGTACACAGAGTACGTGTCAAGCTCAAACTGCGCGGTCATACTAACAAAATGGTGGAATTAAGCGGTTGCGTGACTTGGACGAAACGGGGCCCTCAAGTGGCTAGACCATGTATTTATTGGATCATGAGTGTAGCTGTCTGATACTCGAGTAGTGCCGCGATCAGCGCGCATGCGCAGCAATATAACATAGGCTCTTATGAGAGACTTAAGCACGTAATATATCTATATATCGTTTGAACTGTTCGTTGTCTATAGATAGATTGAAGTCACCGTTGAAAGTCTCGCTAACTCATGTCCACGGATTGTTATTTTTCTATTGTTTGTCGCATCGTTTTTATTGAAAAAAGGGGAATAGGGGGACAAAATGTATAAATAGGGGATATTCAAGAAAAAAGGGGAAAATAGGGGACACACTTGCATCCCTGCTGTCAATTTAACCCTCAAACAGCACACTTCAACCCAGCATACGTAAACGGCACACTAGTGCGAATTGGGATTTTGTGATTTCAGCTGAATATTTTAAGATGAAAATAAAGTTCAAAATATGCGTATAAATATATGATTTTGGGGTAAAATTTCTCGCCCCATCCGTTGGGGCAGCTTCAATTTATTGAAAATTATATCAACTCATAACAAAATTGTTATTAAAAAAGGTGCATATCACGATTGCAGAACAGCACACATTGTTATTTTTGTAGTATACAAGCATATTATTGCAAAAATAGTGTTTTTCATGTCAAATTTTGAAAATATTCATTTTATAATGACTTTGTGAAGCTCTTCATGCGGCTGATTGGTAAAAAGATTGATCAGTGAACTGTGTCAGGGCGGTGATGTGCGATGTGAGGGTGCGTTAGGAAAGCGTAAAAGTACATAGAATATTTAGAGAAAAGAACGAAAGTTTTATTACTTATGTTTTAGAAAAAATTAACATTATTTTATTGTGAAACTATTACTCTTATGACAAACATCATTGAACATTATTCATTAAAACCAATGCAGTCAACGCAGACAGAAGCTCTGTGATCGACGCACATCGTCTTCAGACTCCTCTGTTAATGCCTGTAAACCAGTCCTAAAAGTTCGCAAATTGTAACGACGTCCTTTCTCCGCCATTCTTAATATAAAAAAAAAGATTGTTGAAAAAATATTATCATATCAATTTAGAGTCTAACATTAGTGAGTAATTGTAAAATTTGTGCTTTTCATGCAATATTTTTACTGGTATATGAAATGTTATTTATTATTGTTTATAATATTTCTTTTTATTTATAGACATAGGTATGAACAAATTAACTTACCTTTTTATGAAAGATCTTGTTTCAGGCAGAGAAACACCGTTTTACAATTTTTCATAAAACACGACTTGGCACCTTCTAACGGCACACTAGTGCGAATTTGCACCACTTAACACTTTTACAGTGGCTTACTCGGCTGATCACAGGCGGATGAATATCTGTTTACGCGTCGTGTATTTGTGGGTGTATGGACATATTTAACGTAGTGGGGAGAAACCTTGAAAATAGTTCTAGAAAGAATATCAGCATTTGAAATTTTTGCTGGTGCGAATTCACACTAGTGTGCCGTTTGAGGGTTTAAAAAAAAAAGTTTTCACTTTCCACTTTAATCACTGTTTCCCCTTTTTTTCATCAGATATTTTAAAATTGGGATTACACCGCGACGTATTTGTGGAATGCCACTTCTGACACCAAAAAGTTTTCCTGTAACAGTTCACGATTAAATTAGCGCGATAAAAAAACTTAATTTGAATTTAATTATTTAGGTTGTCCTTTAGTGGGTTCCTTCTACTAAGAGCGAAAGCTCTTCTTGTCCGGCCTCCGAACTTGACGAATCCAACGATGATAAAATAGTCCAAAAATGGAAGTTGAATAAAATAAGATCCTGCTTTAAGAGCTAAAGAAGGTTGAACACAATAAGACACAAAAAATACTTTGAATTAAAGGGTGAATATATTCAAGCTCTGTTCACTATAATTTTCTCTAAGTCCAATTTCTATAGTACATATAGAGGCATCGGAGACAAAGATTTCGCCTCGCGAGCTGATAAGAATCTTACTTCGAAAATCGATGTTGCTCGCCGGGTCATGGATCGCGCAGCGATCCATGGACTTCCCGCGCAATCCTACTCTCAATCATACTCATACTTCCAACCAATCAGAATTCAGATTTAGACCCCCAACTTGACTAAAGCATGACCTAATTCCTCGTCAACCCGTGATGAAACCCCGGCCTAGTTCGCTTCCTGGAAAATACCCATTATACACGTTTCCTCGAGTTAGGCTCAAATCTCATTTCATGCTTGACTATCAAAAACGTCAAATAATTAACAATAGTAAAACAGTATTTGTACAAATAAAAATGAGCCCTAATTCTGGTTCAAACTAGTTAATAACAATGTCTTCTTTATTTGATTTAACTATTCAAGCACGAAATCTCGACGTTCTCTTTTGTGAGTCTAACTAACCGTCTTTCCTAAAACCCCTTAGAATTCATTCAATTTAGGTTTCTTTCTTACTTATTCCGCATTCAACATTCTTTACAAATTACATACAAATCATAAGGTCAAATTGAAATTCAACTTTAGAAATTCCTTAAACTACAGTGTCAGTTCGCTTTCTTAAAATACCAAGTCTCTCTCTATAAATTATTCAATTACTTATTAACCCAAATAATTATTAATTTTATAATAATCCCATTAGTAAATCTACTTCTAACAAAAATGGATTTGAACGAGGTTTGAATATCTCATGTCTTTTCGCATGTCCGGGAGGTGCTGCCTCTAGTGGACAGTAAGGGCATTAATGAACAATCACAGATTGTTACATGTCGACGGTAACATTCCCATCTAGTGGTGAAATTTCGAAGCTGCTAATGGCTTTTACCTAGCGAGAGTAACAATAACCTAAAAATTTAATGGGAAAACCTCCAAATGAGTCCTTTGCAAATATGACTTTCGTCTTTAATTGCATTCTGTACATTTTTTGCAGTACTTATAAAGTACATAGATTATTTCAGAGATACAAATATAAATTAATATACATACAAAAAGAAAATAAATTTTGGTTATGTTTCTTCAAGGATGCCGAGACGCTTCAAACTTTTCCCACATAAGTGTATTCAAATTCAGTTAAGGGTATGTGACACAGTCAAATACCTATATTACCGACCTCACTTTTTCAGTTTATTAAATTTTTTTTTGAACCTAAAATCTTTTTTTGTAAATATAATATCGGACTGAAACTTTGTAATATTTATCAGAAGACCATAAACTACGTTTATGTACTTTATTTGAGTAGAAATTTCGCTAAAAATTATTTTCAAAGAAATAAAAACTGCGACCATTTTTGTACATATTGTCTTTGTACATTGAGATTTTTTGAACCTAAATACTTTTTCTATGAGTAAAATATCGGCTTCAAACTTTCAGAAATGCAAGAGCCGACAGTAAAGTACGTTTATGTACATCATTTGAGTATAAAAGATGAAAAAAGAAAAATTCCAACTAAATGTCAACAACGGTTGCCAGTTCGGTCGGTATTGGCTGTGAGCACGAAAATGCGAAGTCTGGCGGCCACTAAACGAAGCCAATAACGATTTCAATACTTACATAATTCAACATTGAAACAACATATTTCACTCAACTTTTATGCTGGACACAACTTTTAAAAAATATTATGGTAAGAACACCGCATCATCAATCTTTGAAGGCGTGGACCCCATATTTCAGATGTAGACGAGCCAAGTGATAGAGCCTCGATTAGTGGTCGCCAGACTTCGCATTTTCGTACCCATCGCGAATACCGGAGTTGACATTTAGTTGGAATTTTTCTTTTTGCATCTTTTATACTCAAATGATGTCCATAAACGTACTTTACTGTCGGCTCTTGCGTTTCTCAAAGTTTAGAGTCGATATTTTACTTATAAAAAAAGTATTTAGGTTCAAAAAATCCACCCAGTTTTAATTTCTTCGAAAATAATTTTTTGCGAAGTTCCTCCTCGAATAAAGTACGTAAACGTAGTTTATTGTCTTCTCATACATTTTCCAAATTCTCAGCCCGATATTTTATTTACAAAAAAAGTTCTTAGATTCAAAAAAAAATTCGGAAAATTGAAAAAGTGAGGTCGGTAATGTAGGTATTTGACTGTGTCACATGCCCTTAATATACATATATATATCTCTGTGAAAACAGAAACAAGGACAATTTTTTGACTCGCTTTGACAAGTATACCGAATAAACAATTAAGTTCGAAGCTCCATTGGATTGATTCATCGTTATCTAAAATAATATATTTTATTACTGCAACACTTGTTAACGTCACACATGGTAATATTCCGCTTGGTACCGTGGAAATCTGCTACTTTAGTCCGTAAGATTACAACGACAGTCGGCGGAAAATTACCACGCTAGTGCAGGGTTCTTTTATTTCCTACGACCGACGGTGTAACTTTCAGCAACTGACGTGAAATAACATGCGCTGCCGCCCCGTATTTTATGCATCAGTGCATTTTTACCACGACAGAGTATGTAAAATTTCGAGGACATTTTTTACAGTGTATATTGTATACGAGCGTCTCAATACAACGAGCGTCTCAATACAACGAGCGTCTCAATACAACGAGCGTCTCAATGCACAAAAGATGCCGTGCAGTGGATCCATCCAGTCGACCCCAATGCGCACGCGCTCTGCGGCCGTAGATCGCGCTAGAACGCGCGTTATTTTCAAATTTTTCAGACTGCTCCTTGCTTCTTATGATATGCGTGCACGTGTTTATAAAAATTACCACGGATCAGTAAGTCAATGCACTCACATGTGAACTCATGCACACAAATTTTGTAAACCGGACAGATCAAAGGACATTCCTCACAATTTTTCTCAGAATTTACTTGTACTTCGAATAAAAATCTTGACAATAATTTTGAAAATAAGTCGAAAAAAATACTTGCACGTCACACTGAGCTTCATATTTTCCGTGGAAATCTCTGTTGTGCCTATTCAACGCAGATTTGTGTTGAAAACCTTTTTTACAAATATGGCGTGAGTATCGAGTTTCTTTTTCTACATTTTGAATTTTGAGTACACTTTTTCTATGTTTATGTAAATTGGATCGTCTGTTGAAACTTTTTCCATATATTTCACACGCTTCCATAGCACAGCATTAATGCACCATTTAAAGACTGGAAACTTCCCAGATAACAATATGTCCCGCACGTTGCCCGCATGGTGACTGCACGGCGTGTAGGAAGAACCGCACGCCGTGTGGGCGTATACGCAGCGTTATGTGACCGCATATGCGTCGCATGTCATGCGCCCAAACGCGCGTGTCGACAAATTGCTCTCACATGGTGTTAATATGCATTTGTTACTTAAAATTATTTTAAAGATTAATTTAGGAGTAATAATGCAAGAAACAGTAGATTTTGTATGTAACAATATTTGTTTCAAAATACTTCAGGAGATCTCACCATTTCCTACTTTTTTTTTTTGTCATCGCTTAAATGCCTTAAGAATATTATTGCAACATTTAGGAGAAATTTAATAATAAAACACTGAATAATGAAATAAATGAAAAATAAAATGCTGAATATACTTATAAAATCGCAAATTCTACTTGTAGGTGACTTTCAACTTAATTTTTTAATTTGCATCAACGTCGCCGCCGTCACTTGTATTAGACGCTGCGGAATCGTTGTCTTCCTCCTCGCTCCCCGAATGTTCCTGTGCGATTTTTTTTCGGTCCCTTGGCGGGAATAGAAAATTTCGATGCCTCTGTTTGGCAGTCCTTAAAACTTCAATCATATGAGCCTTGAACTCGGTCTGTGAGTTTGGGCCCGCAAAATTCTTCAGATTTCTCACCACCACCGGAAAAAGTGGAATTATTTCAAATATTTGTAAAAAAATATTGTTTCATGTGTTTTTAATTAGTAAAATTAGTTTTCGAGAAAATATACCAGATATTCATAATCAGGGTAATTTTTCCTTTCATCTAAAAAAAATTCTCAAAGGGACATCTCGGTGCATACAGAATTAGAAATATATTATTAGTGACTGTATACAAGAAAACATACCAGAGCGTCTTGTCGATTTTCGTCGGCCTCGAACATATCAAATTCATCAAGAGTTTTAAGAGAAAATCCTTCTGGTGGAGCAAACAATCGATTAGCCTTCGCCGCGATGGACTCATTTTTCAGTTTCGTCATATCAGCTTGCATGTTTTTGACGTTATTACCTATTTCGCCTACCTGGTCTTCTATATTCCTGTAAATGAATAAAAATACCAATCAACGATAGCTATCGAGTTGAAACTAGATTGAATCAACTAAATCTCATTATCAGTTAATCTATGAAGTTATCAATTACTGCATAAAGTTAACAAATAATAATGTGCATTTCATTCTTCCAATTGTCTACAAAAAATCGGGCTAGAAGAGAAGCTTCCACCGTAATAATATGAATAAAACACGACAGAGTGCCAAAAATCAAAAAACTAACGCCAGTCGGTGTAAAATATTCATGAGAATATTCTTATTTACAACCAGTCCAACGTCTTCAGAACCCTTTTCTAGGTTTATATGTTGATCGTCTGCTTTACGTTTAGGGTGTTCATCACAAAACGAGGTGGTCTCTATCGCATCAGCAGCTTGTGTAGGCAGTGTGTGTAGGCCACTTTCAGTTGATACTCCCCTAAAAACACCATTGAAAAATTAGTTGTGGTGACATAATAGATAATAATACACATTAATTGGTATACAAGGAAGACGTTTACCATTATTGTACATTACAGATAGTTTATACACCTTATTAAGATTAATTTCTGTGGAATGCAATCATATTATCAGCATGATTGTGCAAGATTTTCCCTGGTTGGTGCAAGAAGCTATGTTTCGAACAAGAAATTGAACAAATTTGAATATTTTTTGATAAGAAGGCTATATTTCTATAAATACATGAAATAAGTAACCATGAATTTTCTGTTTAAATTTTTCCAAATGCATATTCATTTAACTGTAGTTCTAATTCTCCGAATTTTTGTCCAGGTACAGCTTTTACTACCATGCAGGGAAAGAAATGTACTAATTGTAGTATTGTGGCACTTACATTTCAGGTTTCAGAATCTAAAGAGTACTGTTGTCTTCCTCAGCCAAAGTTGAGTTTTGAGCATCGGTTGAATTATTACGACTACTTGTCGCCGAAAGCTTTGAAGGGTGGCTTGATGCAGTGCTTCCTTCCTTACATAATTGCGGAGAGGTTAAAATATCAATTTGGGTACTTCTTTGTGGCTGTTTCGATTCATTTTCATTGCTATTCAAAGGCTGTGGGTTGGATGTGTGGTGAATTTTCTTTTTAGGATCTCTACGTTTGACTTCCTTCTTCTTACTCAATATTCCAGGTTGTTCTGTCATAGTTACAAAGGGGCTATTCGTACCGAAATTTCGATGCAAATAGCCAGATCTTTTCGGTATCGAAACTTCCGTTTAGAACAGTAGACCTGGATGAAACATAGTTTAAACAAATATGTTATTGTTATCAATTAATTGTCCTTTTATTAGTCGCAAAAGCAAGAAATGCAGTGCGAACTGCAAGTGCGCCGCGCAAGTATCCGATACTTCAAAATGACACGGTAAAAAACAGCGCAACTTCGAGCGTGGATTGGCGGGCGAAAAATCGACCAATCGGGATGATTTTTTGTTCAAAACACTGGAAATTTGTCTGCTTTAAATAGAAAATGGTCGATGGGGATCTCAGATGCACTGGAAAAAAGCTACGCGCAGAGGAAGTGGGCGAAAGTACTTTTGAAAAAGTTCTTTCAACTTTGGGCGCTAATAACTATTTTTCAGTACATCGGGGTTACGTTTTAAATAGACTTAATGAAAGAGCTAGTATATATTCTCTGTCGAGTGCAATGGTTCTGGCTTGATCGATGTAGGATAATTAGAACGCGAAATATGAGCGATTAAAACAAATAAAACACTAGTCAAAAATGGCGGCGAAGGGGTAATTTGAGCTGTGAGCAAATCTAGGGTTAAGGTCTCCATTGAAGCCGCCCTTTTCAAATGAGCCACAAAGAAATAAATATACCCGAAATTTTTGGGTCACACCTATAACATATAACATAAATCCTAAATGCACTGGGCTGACAGTATAGAAAAGCGAATCTTTTTGGAGAATTCGATCATCCGAGGACGTCCCCCCGCGCGCAAACAATATACAATTTGAAATTCTCTTACCTTTTTTATTGCTTCACAATGTCGCTTCAGCATTTACCACGCACCATTGATGGATTCACCACGTTCAATAAATTGTAGAAATTTACCGGAAAGCACAAGAGTCGTAGAGAAATCGGGTTTTTTCGCAAAGCTGCCTGATACACATATACAACCACCAACTAAGAGTAAACAAGCAAGACTGAGCTAGACAAATATGGCGGTCGCTCAGTCTCGACGTTAACGACAGCGAAAGAGACAAGTATATGAACTCTCTCTCACTCTCATTACGACGCAACGCATTACGGCATCACGCATCCATGAGATTTTAATTTATTCCACTGTGTTTTTTTATACAATAATATGCGTCTTTCGATTTTTTTCGGAAATAGGTAATAATAAAAATAAATAATTGAGGGATTACATAACGCTGCTTATACGCCGACACGGCGTGCGGATCTTCCTACACGCCGTGCAGTCACCATGCGGGCAATGTGCGGGACATATTGTTATCCGGTAGTTTTTCCATTTATGTCTAAAACCATAATATATATAAGAGGTATAACTTTTTTTGAGAAAAAAAGATGCGCAATCTATAGTATTTTCTATTTGAATACGTGTTTCAAAAACTAAAATTCAAAATTTTCTTTACAATCTATCAGGGGCAATCATTCTCAATTCACTTTTGAAAATTTTAAAATTATTTCACTGAAATTTTATAAACTGGAAAATTAGAAATAATAAACCATAATTTTTTAATACTCTGAACAAATTTTCAGTTGTTTTTTTCAGTCGTCAGAAAAGTTCCCAAATCACTAGATTAAATAATGGAAAAGAAATAAAAAATTGTCCACATATCTATACCTAGAATGGCTCTTTTCTTCACTTCAAGCTTATGAACTTTAATTTAGGAAATCCAACGAGTTGAAAAAACTCTTTTAAGCAATTAAACATAATCGTTACAAAAATAATATTTTTGTGCCTTTTTGTATTTTCTACTAAGCTTCAAACAGTACTTATATTTTGACACCGTTAGAAATAACATTCAGAATTTTAAAAATCACAAAGTTACAATATTAATTATGAACAATAATCAAACATTCTACATATGTCCTGCTTATAAATGCATATATGACTTTTATATTCATTTTCAGGATTTCATTGCTTAAAATTCGATATTTGAAAATTGAATTTTTAACAATAATTCAATTGTAACTTTCTAAATTTAGTTCGCACGCATCACGTGTAACGTGATGGCACGCACGCTGCCTGCACGCTGTGCTGCAGACAGATGCACGTCGTGCAGACCAAGTGCGCTCACCGTGCGGACTGACATACCGCCCTCAGCCCATGCGGGCAAAGTGAAGGAAGCTTGCCGACAATATGTGTTCGCACGCAATGCGACCAACGTGCGCCCGTAGACATTGCTATCTGGGTTTATACCTGCTTGCTGGTTCATTAGCAAATGGTCTTAATTAAAAAATGTTGTACCCTATTTGTAGCATTTAATCTCATTTACCCTCACCACCACTATACCAGTTAAAGTGGAAAGGGAGGATGATGTCTGACAAATTTGAACATAACGCGCGGTCCAGCGTGGTCTACGGCTGCAGAGCGCGTGCGCATTTGGGTTGACTGGCTGGATCCTCCGCACACGAGCGTCTCAATGCACACAAGAAGCCGTGCGGAGGATCCATCCAGTCGACCCCAATGCGCACGCGCTCTGCAGCCGTATACCACGCTGGACCGTGCATTATTTTCAAATTTGTCAGACTGCTCCTTGCCCCTTATGATAGGCAACTTAGCAAAATTTCATTCAGATAATAGCAAAATAGCAAACTCCAATACCCGACCGCCGTTATGTCGTATGATTGATCTCATGTTGAAAAAATGTTTATATTTTAATTTATAAAAAAAATTATATAAATATAATGATATAAAACAAATAATAAATAAAACCCACAGAATTAATATAGTGTCTTTTTGCTGATATTATTTTTTATTTCTATACATAATACACTTTTATACGTATTTTTATAATTTTTCAATTTAATAATCAGAAGATTGTCGGTGTTTGAATAATAATTAATTATTTCTGAGCGTAGGAATGATCTAAATCTATGCTTAATGTAGGACCTGCAGGACTATTTAATTTTATATTAGTCATAAATTCTCGGAGACCGGCTTCTTTACATCAGTTGGCTTTGATTTTAGTGTCTTGGCTTGATTTTTTTGTCTAATTTTTCGGATTGAACGGAATGAGCGTTACGGTTGAATTTGTTTATTGTGTGGTGAATTCGGTGGTGGGGAATCAGTGTTGTTTTCTGTCTTCGCTGGAAATAATGATGGGACCTCGTTCACCGACACTTGAGTAATTAGGTATTTTCACTTCAACCGTCAGCTAACTTCACTTCGTTGAGTGCTGAGGGGAAAACAATGGACCAAATGCATGGGACAAAACTTTATTTTTGTAATATCTTCATAATGAATAATAACTATTAACATTTTATTATTTCATTAAATAGTTCTTAATAAATAAAAACTATTTTTCAAATACACTTCCCAGCAAAAAAGAAAGTATTGATACGAATTGAATTGAAAAGACTAAGACACCCTGCAAATCCCGCTTTGCGACAATGACGCATTGGACCTGTCAATGCGTGTAAATTCGTGAAGACGGTATTTTAATTTTGAATCTTTCTATACATACAAATACGGTTCAAAAGTCTAAAGTCCGCGAATACACGTCAATGCGTCAGCACGCAAACGCCTTAAAATTGGTCAATGCGTCTGAATTCGCGAGAGTAAAATACACACTTGAATTCGCCCCAATGCGTCACGGCGAATTTCAGCAAGTGTTGATTTATACAATTTAATCCGTAACAGGCAAAACAACGTGCGGGGCATATAGAATTTATTGTAAATGTTTATTAAATTGTCTCGTAGCTCAGTGGCGGGTACTCTGGACTGATACACTAGGGATCGCTGTTTCAAGTCTCGACGCACGCACTTTTTATTAATTTTTTTCAAATTGACCTTGACCACGCATTCATATGAATTCACACGCATTCAATTCGCGCTGTCTCAATTCATCTGAATGCCTCTCAATGCGTTTAAACGAATCAGAAAACGGGATTCACGCGCATTACAAAAATGTTAATTCGCCCCAATACGTATCAATCCTTTTTTTTCTGGATTATATAGAAAAAAGTAGTTTTTACGAAGATATTAACAAAATAGGGCAAAAATAGAGCGAATCCCATGCATTTGATCCATTGTTTTACCCTCAGCAGTTAACGAAGTGAAGTTGGCTGACTATGAAGTGAAAATGCCTAATTATGCGCTCTACTTTTTTAAAATTTGAGGCTTGGTCCTCCTCCGATTTATGCGATGCCATGTCGTACAAAGAATCCACCAAATTTTTTAGTTTTATTAATTTGTTTATCTCACTAACATGAGCTTCTTGTGACTGAATGGATGTTACAAGAGCATCACATTGCTCATCAAAGAATGAAGAGGAGGATTTCACAGAAATTGATGTTCCACATAAATTTGAAAGTTGCATACAGGCATGCACGTGTTTACAAAAATTTCCACGGATTAGATAGTCAATGCACTCACATGTGAACTCATCCACACATATTTTGCAAACCGGACAGATCAAAGGACATTTCTCACCATTTTTCTCAGAATTTACTTGTACTTTATAAGGACCTCGTCCTTCTGTACTGGACTTAACGCACCAAACACTATCAGACACTTCCATTACCATAGATTCTGAAATATCATTTACGCTGCGCCTGTGACTTTTCATTATTATTTTCATTCTCTTCGTTGGCTTATTTTTCATTATTCGTATGATTCTTTCAAACATCATATTTTGACTCAAACGTAGCAGCATATCTATACATTTATCGACCAGCTTGTTCTGACTACCATGAAAATAATAATACTGCATCTTCTTGTGAAGAGCTTCTAGAAACATGTTGGTGTTTAGCCCTAAGCCGAGGCGAAAGCAGTAGGCCCACAGTTCGGGATTTCCAACATAGTACTTACTAAAACGTACCTTCAAAAATCTTCAGTTTCAGGATCTCCATCGCACATGTCAAGAAAACCATGTAAAGCATCAAAGAATTTTTTTCTATCAGTTTCTTCTGAAAGCGTCCTACACTTCTGATCAATTTCTTCCGTTATATTTTTATATTTAACTTTTAAATGAATATTTTTAGTCCAATTTGTGTCAACATGCCAAGTGCAATGTAAATGGTGTTTTGGAATATTCATGACGGATATCCAAGCATTGTAATATGCTGAAGCATCATCCGTCATGAACACATCTGGTTCCAAAACTCCAACTACATTTTTATAGCCTTAAAAAACTGCATCACCCAGTCAGAAATGGATGGTCGATTTGACGTCAAATCAACGTCGTTTTTTGATGTCGAAAAATCATCGCTACCCTAGTAGCAAGATAAATGCAGACTGGCGCAAGCTGGGCGCCAGAAAAAGCAGAATCTGTTTGCAGCTTGGCGCCCGGCTGGTTCCGCTTTGGCGTGCTGTTCTGGAACTAGAGTCTGGTATAGCAGATCCTGGCCCAGACTGGTCATGATATACACCAGACAAAATTAAAATAACGTGAAATGGTACTAAATAGGTTTCTGTAATAGTTTTACACTATATTTCAGCCTTTTCTGGGAAAATATACTGCGGAGACGTCACAACATTCCAGGAGACACACTGAAATATTAAAAACATAACCTGCTGTCGTATAAGCTTGCATGCTTGCATGTCTGGTCATACTTGTGAATCGTTCAAATTTCCGATTGCTAGATTTTCAATTTCATTATTTATATTCCACATTAATTACTAGTGTTTATACTAAATACCAGAATCTGGTTCCTTTATTCGCCAGATTCTGTTTTTCGTCTGGTCTGATCATTTCTCCCACCAGTCTGATCACTCTGGTCGACTAGAGGGAGCAGATGCTGAGTCAGACTCTGGCCTCTGTCATACAAGGCAGACGTTGCTACTAGGGTATTTTCGTCGATTCGACGATATTATGTCGCCCAATTCGACGTCGTATTGACGTTGAATTATTGACCGCATCGACGACGTATTATTAATCGTTTTGACGTATAATTTACTATAATTTTGACGGTAGAAAAAGTAGTGCAGTAGTTATGAAAACATAAATGGGATCCCAAACAGGATCCCATTTATGTTTCCACGAATGAAAAGTACTATGAATAAGTTGATCGACACTTTTTTGATGATTACATGCCAAATTACTTTTTGGCATGTAATTTTTTGGCATGATTACTTTTCCAAAACTTCCGTCAGCTTGTTTTCGCCAGGAAGCGTTTTTTAACCAAGCTTTGATCACTTCCTACACTGCACTTAAGTTGCAATCTGAATTGCACACGAGGAAAGCTCCTGCAACAATTTTATTATGTTTTTCAATAATGACTCAGTTATAAGCTTTTTATGCATGTTAAGAGAAATAATTAATTGGAACAGTAATAATGTTACACAAATCTCTTGAAGAAAAACAATCAATGTTTAATAATTAATGATCTAATAAATAATATTCGTTTGATTTCCAAGAAATGGAAGAATTGTTAAAAAAGTAAAAAATGTTCAATCCGGAATAAAATCCAAATACAACTCGCTGTTGGCAGAGCTGGCGAAACGTTGGTAGTAGGATTTTGGAATTTGTCCAAATGAACCGAATTTGACTTTGTTGACAGAGTTGATTGGCAATGGGACTCCGATGCCAGCATTCGATCGGATCTCTCTTTCAGTCAGGTGAGATAGAGAAAAAGGTGTGATCTTTTCGAAACGACTTTCATTTAGATCCCTCTTTTTGCTTTATGTGATAGACGACGAGGGTCCGATCGTTTAGACATGGAGAATCCTACTTATCAGTTTGGAACTATCGCACCCTCTTTGTCTACTTCATAAAACAGAGAGAGGGATCTAAACGAAAGTAATTTTAAAAGGATCACACTTTTTTCTCTATCTCACCTGACAGAAAGAGAGATCCGATTAAATTCTGGTATCAACCTGCTGAGTCAAGGTGGCCACTATTTTAAAAATTTTCGTCTCCCGGCTTTCTCTTGGTTCTTCAGGTAAATATTGATGATTTCTCCTGGTTTAGAAAAATATATACTCTCTTTGCGAAAACCACGGTTTTTTCATATATGATTAGACAAATTTTTATAAAATCAAAAAATAAATTGAGTTCTTCTAGAAAAACTTTGAATATAAATGTAATTTTGAATGAGAAACATTCAGATTGAAATATTTTCTACTCCGCAGCGTTATAACTTAAAAGAATGCGAACTTCATTTAAAAACAAAAAAAAAGTGTAGTCACCAAAAAATGTAATATATATTAAAACTTTTTATATTGAAACCCTTTAAAATTTCAATTATTTGAAGTAAATTTATATTGCTTGAAAATGGATCATTTTAAAATTGTAAATTACACTTTCCAAAATTCAACAAACTCAATTTTAATTGAAAAATTAGAATCTATACATACATACATAGATTAGCGGTTTGAACTCGAAAGTTCATTGCCTCACTACCCGATTCGGGTAGTGTTTCTAGGTGAATATTTACTACCAATGTGGGCCCACCACACCCACGACGGGCCAACAGCACGCAGGTATTCCTGAACGGTTACCCATCCAAGTACTAACCGCGCCCAACAATGCTTAACTTCAGTGATCTTACGAGAACTGGTGTTTTCAGCGTGGTATCGCCGTTGGCGAATTAGAATCTATAAAAGGAAAAAATTAAAAATTTAGCGTTCAACATGAATAATTAGAATTCTAAAATTGTAGCCATTTAAAATTATCAAATTATTCAATTACTGATTATCTATTTAAGAAAGTTTAATTTTATCTTATGTAATTTTTAACTCAATTTTTAATTTTTTAATTCAAAATAGTTTACTTTTTAACACTTCTTTTAGAATTATTATTCATTCTTGAAATTTTCCAATGAAATATTTTTTATTTGGAAATGCTTTATTGGTTTAAATCTTCAACTAAAAATGAAGCAACTTTAAGATATTATGTTATAAAAATTAAAAATTGAGAAAAAATACAAAACAATTAAGCTTGCTGTAATAGGATTCCAAATTTTTAAATTGTACAAATTTAAGCCATTCAATTCGAAATTGCTTTATACTTACATTTGAAATGATTAAATTCAAAACTATCAAGGCTTTATTAATATGGAATTTTGAAATATTTCATAGCGGGGATTGTCCTGACATTTCAAATATTTGAATTTGAAACTACAATTATGAAATTTAAGATTCAAACCCTCCAAAAAATTTAATTTTGCGAAAAAACTTTAAATTCAAGGCCTCAAATAATAAACTGCGCTTGCGTTTTTTGAACGACTAATAGGAGTTTGGCTTTGGTTTAGCGGACCCTTCAGAAATGTGGAATAATTGATTCATTATATTTTGGTTATTAAAAGCAAATAATTATTATTTGATTCAACAATAAATAATTTCTGAATAAATATGAATTGCATTGAGTGTCATTGATCGTCAAATGTCACATCCACGTTAGGCTGGATTTGGATGAGTGAAAATGTCAAAAAAAGGTTAGGTTTCGTCATAAAATAGTTAAGATATTAACGCAGGTTTTATAACATCGCATGCAGTAAATGATAATTTACAAAGTATCTGTGGAGCATAAGAAATATAGTCGAAACCCGACTAATTTTTCGACGATAATTTCGCCTCGACCATCATACGACGGTTACGACGTCTCATCGACGTCACCATTTTGACTGGGGATGGTGTTACTGTCAACCCTATTACTGAGGCAGAAGGCTATCGGACATCCTGCTTTGAGCTGATCAATTGAGCCGCTGGATAGTGTAAGGGCATATAAATTATAAAATTCACATGGTCGTTCCGGTTGGCCCCTGTTGTCTTTAAAATCGATTTTGAAAATTAAATTTTTGAAACATACAGCTTTGTAGGAAATTTCATGGCGCATCTTTTATCCTTTTTCAAAAAAGTTGTATCTTTTACTGTTTCTGAAAGAAAGTGAAAAAACTGGATTTTGTGGAAAACAAAATTCAATAAATATTTTGACTTCAACTCGCTCTGAAAGACAAAGTTCTGAATATTTTCACATGAAAATTGGAGGAGTTATGCTTCAAACTGTTTTGAAGAGGATATGCTCGTTTAAACTTTTCTTATTTGTTATAAAAAAAATCTGTTAATTTTTTTGCCAAGCAGTATCAAAACAATGTTACGCAACTTTCAAACGCTTCGTTTATCGAGGGAATTTTGAGTAAGCCTAAACTTCCAGCGGAAGAAATGTTCATTAGGGTTTAATGAAGTTTTCTGAAAAGTATTACTTCAACAGAATGAATCGTTAAAAAAATACGAGCATTCAAACAGCGCGTCGAAGAGAGATCGAGCGCGTGAGAGGTTCGAATACTTCGGCGCCTCAACCACACCGCCGTCCTGTCATATCTGTTAGGAGAGAGAATTTTCGATCACTTTGTTTATCTGGGTAATTTCAAGTGAACGAAACTTCCAGCGGGTGAAATATTTATTAGGATATAATACATCATCTCACCGTTAGAAAATCATAAGCATTTCATTTGTCTTTCTCGAGCATTCAAACAGCGCGTCAAAGAGAGATCGAGCGCGTGAGAGGTGCGAATACTTCGGCGCCACACCGCCGTCCTGTCATAGCCGCTAGGCTATGACTTATATTTTAAATATAATTTGAGGACAAACGTGTCATACTGAGAATTTTTACTATTAAAAATACTAAATTTAGAAAAAAATGAAATTTTAAGATATATGGTATTAAGGTATAATATTTTTTTGTAAAATTTAGTATTTTTTATAGTAAAAATTCTCGTTATGACAGTCTAGGAAAAATTGATATAAAAAGTTTCTCCGTGTAATATTGAAAAGTATTAAAAAATTACGGTTTCGCGCTTTTTAAATTTTGCAATATTAAATACCTTGTTTCTTTTTGCTTTACGAACATTCTCAGCCCAATCTGCTTCATTTCTAGATTTTTTTCTACCTCGAGAAGGTTCTGATGAACACGATGCCATTTTATTTTATAACGACTTGATAAAATGTTCAATTTATAAAAAAATAATTTGTATCCGTTGCACTAAATTAGTCTTTAGAAACGTAAACAGTCAGGGCTTTTGGTGGCGACGCATTGTTGACACATAGCTGTGTGCTCTTCTGTTTTCCTGCGGAAGTATTCTAAAGAAATTCGCACGCGGAAAATTCGCAGAAAAAACAACAGCGAGTAGAATCGGCAGAAACTCGGCGTAGTAGAATCGGCGTGCTCTCAAGCGCTCGAGAAAGACAAATGAAATGCTTATGATTTTCTAACGGTGAGATGATTTATTATATCCTAATAAATATTTCACCCGCTGGAAGTTTCGTTCACTTGAAATTACCCAGATAAACAAAGTGATCGAAAATTCTCTCTCCTAACAGATATGACAGGACGGCGGTGTGGTTGAGGCGCCGAAGTATTCGAACCTCTCACGCGCTCGATCTCTCTTCGACGCGCTGTTTGAATGCTCGTATTTTTTTAACGATTCATTCTGTTGAAGTAATACTTTTCAGAAAACTTCATTATACCCTAATGAACATTTTTTCCGCTGGAAGTTTGGGCTTACTCAAAATTCCCTCGATAAACGAAGCGTTTGAAAGTTGCGTAACATTATTTTGATACTGCTTGGCAAAAGAATTAACAGATTTTTTTTATAACAAATAAGAAAAGTTTAAACGAGCATATCATCTTCGAAACAGCTTGAAGCATAACTCCTCTAATTTTCATGTGAAAATATTTAGAACTTTGTTTTTTAGAGCGAGTTGCAATCAAAATATTTATTAAATTTTGTTGTCCACAAAATCCAGTTTTTTCACTTTCTTTCAGAAACAGTAAAAGATACAACTTTTTTGAAAGAGGATAAAAGATGCGCCATGAAATTTCCTACAAAGCTGTATGTTTCAAAAATTTAATTTTCAAAATCGATTTTAAAGACAACAGGGGCCAACCGGAACGACCATGTGAATTTTATATGCCCTTACACTATCCAGCGGCTCAATTGTTAACATAGTTGTAAGCTGAAAATTATATTGGTTTGTTCCGTGTGTACTGTCGAGAAGAACTTTATCATTCGCAAATTTAAGTAAAACCTCTTTTTCGTATTTAGTCATTATAACTAATACGAAATCCAATTTTTCCCGAATTCCTTCAGGATCTTCCTCGTCTTGTGTCTTATAATATAGAACACAGCAATCTTTATCGTCCAAAGCTTGCTGAGCTTTGACCCAGAGATCTGTGCTCTCTGCATCATTTTCCATACACTTGGACTTTGAAAGATTAAAATCTCTGATTATATTATGTAAATCTTTTTTTCTGTAGCATGCAGTGTACCGAAATTTCCTAAATGTTTCTCTGGAACGCTTCCTCGAATGTCACTATAATAATTCTATCAAATGGTACCCCAGTTTCGATACGTTCGCCTAATATTTTTCTCTCCTCTTTGTTAAGTGGAAGATCAGCTACTGATTGCTTGTGCCCGACATTTTTTTTTTTAAATTGTACATGGATTTCATTTTGAATTTTGTGTACACTTTTTCTATTTTTATGTAAATTGGATCGTCTGCTGAAACTTTTTCCACATATTTCACACACTTCCATAGCACAGTATTAATGAAACATTTAAAGACTGGAAACTTTATAAGTGCTTGCCGGTTCATTAGCAAATGGTCTTAATTCTAAAATGTTATGCCCTATTTGTAGCATTTACTCTCATTTATCCTCACCACCAATATACCATTTAAAGTGGAAAGGGATGATGATGTCTGAAAAATTTGAAAATAATGCACAATTATAAAATTGTAAAAAAATGTATTAAGTATAGAAATACAAAATAATCTCAGCAAAAACACATTATTAATTCTGTGGCAAGGAGCAGTCTGACAAATTTGAAAATAACGCGCGGTCCAGTGTGGACTTACGGCTGCAGAGCGCGTGCGCACTGGGGTCGACTGGATGGATCCTCCGACCTCCGCACGGCATCTTGTGCGCATTGAGACGCTCGTCTAGAAAGTTGCCATCTATACCTTCTTTCACTCCACTTTTGCGACAAATCGGGCTTAATAAATTCCTCACTTTTCAGAGCGTAAGGATCTAAATTGTCATTTGCACTTAGTTTATCACAATAACGGACCTTCACTACACCAGATAAACTCAAAAAGTATTCACCAGGCATTTTTTATTTGCCGATAAACACAATTATTTAACTACGATAATGCACGCGGCGCAATGTATACAATGCAATTTGCAATGGCATCCCCGGGCTATTCGGCCATTTTGAAATGTTATCACACGATTGCAGATCCGCAAGTTGCGGACTTGTGCAGTGTATTCAGCTAAAGATAATTATGGAGGAATAACGGCGATGAATTAAATACATTTTTGAATGTTTTGATGAAAAGGAACAATCCCATGCCAAGTCATATGATTTCTCTCCAAGTTCTGTGTGCAGACGTTTCGGATGTTCCCCGAGTTTTATCGCTTTTCCAAGAAAATAATAATTTTTTTTCTCGGGAGGTTTTTGACATTTTTTTACATGAAAATATTATGCTTTTGCAACAGGAGCCTGTATAAGTCTTACAGCAAATCTTTACGAAAGCGTAGCCGTCATAACCTCACACATAACCTCTGTAGTTGCTTCTGAACAATGATAATCGACATGCTTGTTCATGATAATTTATAATGTTAACAACTGTCAAAAACACTTACCTCATGTGCACGAAAATATTGGTTTGTGTGAGAAGCGAGACAAAACAGGAAACACCCGAAACTCATGCATACATAACTTTGAGAGAAATCAGCTGATTTGGCATGTGCTTATTTCTTCTCATCAAAACATTGAAAAATTTATTTAATTCATCGTCTTTATTCTTCCATAATTATTTTTAGCTCAATAAACTTGCCTATAATTTGAAAAACATTAAATTTCCATTTAAAAAAAAATCAAGTATTCAAATTACCGCCATTCGGAGATTTTTCCGATGACGGAAAAATCTCTATTTTCACTACTCATGATGGTGCATTTATACCTCTGTCCGTCCGAGCGGTGCAGACAGAAAAGTCATAAGAGTAACTGAGATAGAGAGTAACTTTTATGCAATTTTCCGCTCTCTATCTCTTTTACTCTTATGGACTTTCTGCCTGCACCGGGCGGACGGACAGAGGTATAATGGTGCATTTATACCTCTGTCCGCCCGACCGGTGCAGACAGAAAAGTCATAAGAGTAAATGAGATAGAGAGTAATTGTCATGCAATTTTGCGCTCTCTATCTCTTTTACTCTTATGGACTTTCTGCCTGCACCGGGCGGACGGACAGAGGTATAAATGCACCATGACTTGCGCAAGTCCGAAACTTGCGGATCTGTAATCGTGTGAAAGGGCCCTTATATAACTGTAACGGCATGCGCCGTTTTTATGGTTTTTATAACTAAAGTTTCAGGGCGCTAGGACCCTTTTACTGAACACTCTCTAGACTAGTAATTTCTCGAGTGGAAAAGTTCAAAGAGCTTAAACAAAATCAGAATACGCAAGAAATGAGCAATTATTCAGATGATTAATATTGATATAGGAATATCAAGGAAAGTAATAGATTTAATTTAAGTGAGAGAACTAAGATTCAATTACAGTATCGAGTTTCAATTTAGTTATGTACTCGTTATAATACTGCGCAGATTCACTGTCTAAAGTGAATTTAAGGTTAGAAACTCGAGACCTTGAGCTATTTTTAGTATCTTTAAACCAGATAGCAATCGTGCGACGCACGTTACTCGCACTGCGTGCGAGTAACCCTGTGCGACTCACGTTGCCCGCATATCGCCTTCACTTGTCGCATGAAGTGACGGATAAGCTGGTGCGTGCGCAGTGAGTCTCATTTGGAAATCATGAGTGCGAGCAGGGACTGAGAGTGAATCCCGAGCGAGCCAAAAGTGAGCCTGTAAATGCGCTCTTTAAGAGATATACTCTGTGAGAGAACTGTAGCTTCCAAGATGCGTCGTCCAATCCCTCCAAGTCGGAGTTTTCCCTCCTCAAACAATCCGGCAAAAGATTCACGCAGGCGCGTAGGTCCCAGGAACGAATCTCGAGAAGAGCACGTTTGCACTGAACGAACTCTGCCCCCACTCCGCTATGGATGGGATCAGCCAAGGATGGAAGGACTGGAAAGATCGGCCTTCTTGAATCTCTATAGGTTTAAATCCTTTGGGGAGCCGAATCGTAAGAGCTAAACTCCCAATACTGTTCTCAAGAGATCGATCTCTTAGTGAGTCAGAATCTGCCAGTTGTGATGCATCTTTTGGAAAACGAACTTGACTGGATGGCGCCACATACGATATTTTTTCGAATCGTGATGAATAGTGACTAGTTCGAATTATTGTTGCTTAATGCATTTTTATTTATTTTTTTTCATAACTGTTTTGTAGAAAATGCAAATATTTCATATAAAATCGACGTTTTGTTAAAAATTTGTATTTTTCTGTAGAAAAGTCTTTTGAAATCCTTTTGGACGAAAATTCAACTCCTTGTTGGAAAATTTGTCTTTTTGATTTAAAAATTCATCTGTTTTAGTAGAGTTTGCATTTTTCTTGGACAAAAATGCAACTGTTTGGTTGAAACTTTAACAATCTTGTTAAAAAGTCATACTTTTTGGTTAAAAATTTGACTATTTAGCAGAAAATTGACTTGTAGTTCACAATTCTTATGTGGGTGCTGGAAAGTGAACAGGAATGAATGAAAATTCTTTTTCCGATTTCCAAATTCACCTGCTTTAGCAGAAATTACATCTTTCTTGGATAAAAATGCAACTGTTTGGTTTAAAATTCAGCAATTTTGTTAAAAGACCATACTTTGTGGTGGAAAATTCTGCTGTTTTGTCGAAAATGTAATTATTTTGTAGAAAATATACTTTTCAGTTAAATATTATATTGCAGTGTTGAAAAGAGAACTGAAAATTAAACTATTTTTTCTAATTGTTATTTTTTAAATAAAAAATTCATGTGTTTTAAAAGAAATTTCATCTTTCTTCAATAAAAATGCAACTGTTTGGTTGAAAATGAAACTATTTTGTTAAAACTTCATACTTTTGGTTGAAAATTCGTCTGGTTTGTTGCAAATTGAAATATTTCGTAGAAAATTCACTTTTTGTTTAAAATTAATGTTCTGGTGTTTTCTGGTGTTAAAAAAAGAAGTGAAAGTTTTTGTAGATGAAAGTTCAACCTTTTAAAAAATGTGTCCTTTTTTATTAAAAATTCACCTGCTTTAGTCAAAATTTCATCTTTCTTGGATAAAAATTGAACTAATAGGTAGAGAATTCAACTATTTCGTCAAAAATTCATCCCTTTTGGTTGAGAAAATTGGTCTTTTTAAAGGAAAAATACAATTTTTTTCATAAAAACTTATTTTTTGTTAAAAAATTAATATTTTTATTTTAAAAATCAAGTGGAATCTTTTGTGGATGAAAATTCAACTATTCTTTTAAAATTTGTTTTCTTTCTAAATAAAAGTTCATCTGTTTTAAGAGGTATTACATCTTTTTTGGATAACAATGCAACTATTGGGTAGAGAATTGAACAATTTTGTTAAAAATTCATCCTTTTTGGGTAAGAATTGGCCTTTTTGGATTGAAAATTCAATTTTTTCCCTCGAAAGTTATTTCTTGGTTAAAAATTCATATTTTGATCGTGAAAAGTCAACTAAAATCTTTTTTAACATAAAATGGAACTATTTTTTCAAATTTGTCTTTGTGATTTATCAATTCATCTGCTCTGGTAAAATTTTTTTTTTAATGAAAATGCAACTGTTCGGTTAAAAATGATTGTCCTTTGCTTGAGTATTCAACTATTCTATTTGAAAGATTTGGTTGAATCACTTTGTGATGTATTTTTAGTTGAAAATTCATCTCTTTGGTTGAAAGTTTAACTATTTTGTTGGAAATTAATCTTTTTAAATTGAACATTCATTTACGTCGGTAAAAGTTAAACTACATTGTTAAAATTTTTTTTTTTATTGAAGGCTTATGTCTTTGGTCAAAAATGTAACTGTTTAGTGGAAAAGTATTTTTTTTTGGTTTTAAATTAATTTTTCACCTGAAAATGTAATTTTTACATTTTTGTAAGATTCATCTTTTTTATTTGAAAATTCTACTTTTTTGGTGAAAAAAAAAAAAATTTTCTTGGTTTAAAATTTCATTTTTGTCGAGTAAAACTGCATCAGTTTCGTGGAAAAATAATGTTTTGCTGAAGTCGTATTTTTGGTTTGCAAATACAATTTTTGTAGAGAAAATTCGTATTTTGTCTTGAAGGTTCAGCAATGTAGGTAACATTTTCTTTCTTTAGTGAAAAATCTGTATTTGTTGGAAACTCGTCTTTTTGGTTTAAAAAAAAAGTATTTCAAGATTAAAATGCTGTTATTTTAATATTTGTGACGAAGGAAAATTAAAAATTAGGCAAGGAAAAATAAGGGAACTTTGAAAAGGAAGTTCTCGGACACCCTGCCTAATTGTACTAGCCGTAACAATTGAAATATTTTTGGAAACAAATAATTACGAATAGAAAGAGTGGAGGGGGGGGAGGTAGAAATCTTTTGTTACAGTTTGTTACAGGAGGGAGGGGGGGGGTCTCAGAACGGGCCTATAATCCGTTACGTAATTTAAGTACTTCTTACTTCACATGTATTCGATTTTTCGTTCCTGACATTACTTGGAACTGAATAATGATTCACCTTCAAAATTGTAACTCGTGATCTTTAATAAAACTGCACAATTTTTTCCAGAAATAATAGAACAAGATTTGATGAAGTTAATTCCTCTAATTTATTTATTTGTAGAATTATATGCCTTAATAATTGACGCTTATGATTGGCACCCATCAGTATGGGTCAATATTTAAGATTCACTTAATTTTATTGCCATTTCTGCATGTTAATCATTTTACATTGTTCAATATTTAGATCAATATGAAGAAATTTATATTCAATTGCAATTTTAGTTACATATTAATTATTCACGAATTTACCAATTTATTAATATATTCTATATTAATTAATAAATTGCTGCATTATTGTCTCATTAATAAATAATGATATATACTTATGTTTTGAACATGCGTACGATATAATTTTGCATTATTCGGAAATTGCTAAATTACTATAAAGTAGCTTTTATTCAGATTTTAAAATCAGAAACTCAGACTTGAGAACATTATATTGTATGGACTGAGAGTAAAAGTCCAGAGAGCTGAAAGTAGGTTCTAAACCAGTGGTCGGCACGCTCTTGCCCAGGGCAGGCTACCCTGCCCGGGCTGCCCAACGACCTACTTTCTGGTCAGGTACCTGCGAGCTTGGCCAGACCGACCCACTCCTCAGGGGTCCTTTGTTGGAAAGTAGAACAAATTGACAAAATTTAAAAATCGTTAATTTTGTAATTAGCGATTTGAAAGTGATATTTTTGGAATCTGCGATTTTTTCCGATTTCAACGATATGTAATTTGTCGATTATAAAGGTTGAAAATTTAAGAAGAATTTAGTATAAAATTGAATATTAAGCTAAAGTTTTTTGATATTAAACTCCCTCAAAATTTCAACTTTCTTAGGCAAGTAATATATCATTGGAATCGGAAAAATTCGTAGATGCTGATTATGCTATTTTCAAATCTCTAGTTGAAAAATTAAAAGTTCTTAAATTTCTTTACTTTGACCTGCCTGTGGACAAAAGACCCTTGCTGGAGAAAGCTCACCCACACTGAGGTCCGTGAATTGAACGAAAAGTAGTAGAAAAAATTAAGCCGGGACGGGCCTGACCATACCTGAAAAGTGAGCAAAAAGTTTGCGAACGAGTTAGGTTTAGAACTAACTCGTTCGGATTGCAGTCCACTCCCTTCGGGATCGTTTGAAAATATCTTCGGTTGAGTTCTCATCGGGAGTAAAACCTTCCGGCAGACTGTAGGTTTAGATCTTTCAAAGATCCAATCCCGGGTACTTTTTTTTATCAGTACACAAACTAAAGGATCGATCCTATGTACCTGCTCTCTTCGGGACTGAAACGCTGACCGGCTGCTGCCACAACCCATCCGTTCCTGAGTGCTTGAGAAGCAGGCACCGTCCACTCGGGATGGGATCACTTTCTCCCTGCAGTACATATTTTCCGATCTTGAGGAGAGTTAAACCTAACGATTCCTTTTTCGTCGGCTCAGTGTTTAAAACCCAAAGTGATGAAAACGTTTTACTCTCAGTCCCTGAGTGCGAGTGTCATTTTTGCGTTTGTATAAACAAAATGCATGTAGTAATACGTAAATTACCTACAAAACAATTATTAAATAAACAATGATAGTTAACGATGTCGTCCATGTATATGAGGCAAAATATTCTATATAATTGTGAGATATGTAAAAACAAAGTATTGATATAAAAATTAATATACTTTCCAAATTTTTATCAAAATTATTACAGAACGAAATTAAAAAAAAAAAATTATTGATTAAAAATTTATTAATCAAATCAACATAATTGATTTTTAATAAAGTTGAAGCATTACAAAGGACCCCGCACAAAATGTATTGAAAAAAGGTCTCGGTGGATTTTGATAATTTTTTGATATTTTGTAGAACATGACCCCTCCAACAAAAAATCATAATGACAAAACCCCGAAAAATGGACAGATTTTCATCACAGTCACAGTTGCAGAGTGCTAAGTGTTCTCAGTGAGCTTCGCGCCAATAGCTTCTATGTAGCGTGAATGCTGGTCTGAAAGGGTACTTTTGGCGCGGTGCAGATGAAAATCTGTCCATTTTTCGGGGTTTTGTCATTATGATTTTTTGTTCGGGGGTCATGTTCTACAAAATATCGAATAATTATCAAAATCCACCGAGACCTTTTTTCAATACATTTTGTGCGGGGTCCTTTAATTTCTTACTTTACGTATTTTAAAATTAATTTATAAGTTAATTATATTTAAGCTTCAATTTTGCATTTTTATTTTGAATTTAAAATTCTAATTACACTAACAATATTTTCAACAATCGTCAAACGAAAAAAGAAGAAAACTGAATTTGAAATCATTAGTTTCTGCTTTACGCCAACGTTTTCTGCCCACATGGGACTGCACCTTGGGTGGGACTCCGATGCCTTAAATCGAACGGACCTCTCTTTCTACCATGTGAGATAGACAACGAGGTGCAATCAAAGTTGAAACGATCGTTTTGAAACTCTCTTTCTATCGTATATGGTGGACAGAGAGAGTCGGATGTTTGCCGACAACAAGTCGTACTTGTCGTTTCATAACTGTGAGATCCTCTCTGTTTACCATATGCGATAGAAAGAGAGCTTTCGAAACCATCGTTTCGGTTTCGATCGCGCCTCGTTGTCTATTGCACATGGTAGAAAGAGAGGTCCGTTCGATTTAAGGTATCGGAGTCCCACCCCTTGAAGGTGCAGTCCCATGTTGGCAGAAAATGTCGGCGTAAAGCAGAAACTCATCAGAGTGAAAGAGACGGACCAATCTATTTGTCTCTTTTACTCTCATGAATTTCTGCTTTACGCCGACGTTTTCTGCTCACATGACGAGTGGATCATAGTAACCCGGCACCTTGCTCCTATCCCCCCACCATCATGCAGTTTTCCCTGGTTATTACGGAAAAAGCCGTGGTGTAGCGCGGCTGTTGCGTGGCGGTACATTTGAACCCATATTATTGTGAAGTAATGACGGTACGGTTGAATCTTCCGTTTATTAATAAGAATAAAAATGGAATGCGAGCACTGCAAAGTTATAATTTCTACGAACCAAACCTTCATAGGCATTTATAAGAGGTACATAAAGTACCAAATGAAGAAAAAAAATTTTAATGTTCAATTGTGACACGGAATTCATGGAGAACAAAAATTTGAAGGAACACTTACAACTATTTCATGGAGTGCCAAAAGTTTTTGAACAAAAAATATGAAAATGTTCGATTTGTAATGCAGAGTTAACGCGAAATTCAAATTCAAATAAACATTTGCAACGATTTCATGCGGAGAATCTGTCCCATGAATGTTACATGTAAGTACAAATTCAATCTGTACTCATATTGATACGTTTAATTACGTTTTTTAAATCAAATGTTCCCTTGTTGGCCCTGTTCGTTTGCAAAGTTTATATTTGTGCGTTAAAACTGCTTGCCTTTACTGGCAGGATGAGACTTGATCATGAAAATTAGTCATGTGATATTTTTTTATAATTTTTGAAACAAATGATATAAGTCAATTCCTATTATCGTAATTTATGGGCAAAAAAGGATATTTTTTTCATCTTATTCTGTAAAAACTATATTTTTAGATTGAAAATTTAACTCCTTTTTTGACAGTTGAACTACTTTATTAAAAATTTCTTTTTTTCATAGAAGATTCATAATTTCAGTTGGAAATTCAACTGCTTGGTTGAAAATTAACTTTTTTCTGAAAATGCGTCTTTTTCGGTTTAAAAGTCAACTGTTTTTAAAAATATTGGACTTCTTGGCTTAAAAAATTAAATAACTTGTTCAAAATTCGTCTATTTGTGTAGAAAATTAATCTTGTTTCTTAAGTTCATCTATTTGGTAGAGGATTCAGCTATTTTGTTAAAGATTCGTCTTCTTTCGTTGAATTCGCCTAATTAACTAGCTATCTGTATTCCAATTTTATTCGCCATGATCTTTAGTGATAGAAATTTATCTTCCAATATTTTGTATGTATTATTTAAACAATTTATATGAGCAAATGCTTCTTACCGGCCATCATAAATCGAATGTCAAAATCCGTTTAGCCATTTACGAGAAAAATGTTGATGATGTAATATTAAATTTCCATTGTTAATAACTTAAAAATTGATTTTTTTAATTGAGAAATTCAACGATTTGGTTCAAAATTTCAGTAGTTTGTTGAAACTTTATATTTTTAGGTTGAAAATTCAACTGTTTTCTATAGGACATTCGTCTTTTTCATCTTGAAAATTCAAGAGTTTGGTAGAAAATTCAACTATTTTGTATATGATTCGTTTTCTTATATTAAAAATTAATTTTTTTCAACGAAAGTTTAACTGTTTAATTTTTGGGTAAAAGTTGATATTTTTAGTTTAAAAAATCAACTATTTGGTTAAAAATGTATGTATTTGGTTGAGAATTCGTCTTTTTTTTAATAGAAATTTATTTTTTTTTGGTCAGAAATGTATCTTTTTGGTTGAAAATTATGAAAATATTGTGCAATTATAATAGACTGAAATATAAACTATGTGCAAAATAGATTAATATTGTTTTGATTATCTATGAAAACATTTTTTCTTTTTTATAAAAATATCGGTGAGAATTTTTTAACTCCAGCTTTACTATTGTCACAATAATATTTTAAACGTAGTATCTTTGAATAAACCGCCAGACGTCAGCTGCACCACACCCCGGCCTTCGCCGTAACGTCCAAGGAAAATTGCATTGTGGTGGGGGGATAGGAGCAAGGTGACAAGCGACTAGGGCCACCAGTTCTGCTAGCTTTAAGATTCAGACGCGTGCGCAATGAATACGTTCACTTATTTCTTCCAGTCTTCCAGCGCAACAGTGAGGTGAAATCAAAAAACGAGGTTCAAAATAACTTGTAAAAGGCAATTATTAACCGATTTGGGATTTTTGTTTTTAGGAACATTCAGAAATAAATTCTGAAGAGATGTTTGTGAGCTGATTAGAAGTTTTTTTTTTGTTTAAACTTTTATGTTAATGCAAAGAGTAAAAAAAGTCCTTTTTTTGGTTTACCTTCATCAACAAATTTCTTCTATGATCAGCATTGCTAAACTTGATTGCTTTTATCGAAAAAATAATACTTGGTTATGAGCATTTCTCATCCGATATTTTGTAATAATTTTATAAACAAATTATATGAACAAATGCCCAGTGTGGACATTTAAAGGCAGAAAGAAATATTTTTTGTCTTCATTTTCCTCAAATCATGTCGCTCGTATTGTTTAATGGTGGAAAATTATCATGCAATATTTTGTATCAATTTTATAAACAAATGCCCAGTGTGGACATTTAAAGGCAGAAAGAAATCGTTTTTTGTCTTCATTTTCCTCAAATCATGTCGCTCGTGTTGTTTGATGATGGAATATTATCATGCGATATTTTTTAATAATTTTATAAACAAATTATATAAACAAATGCCCAGTGTGGACATTTAAAGGCAGAAAGAAATCGTTTTTTGTCTTAATTTTCCTCAAATCATGTCGCTCGTGTTGTTTGATGATGGAAAATTATCATGCGATATTTTTTATTTATTTTATAAGCAAATTATATAAACAAATGCCCAGTGTGGGCAGTGTGGACTTATGTATCATAACTGTTTAGAGTGTAATAATTGACAGACAAAATATTAGCAGTAAAACTGTGCTAAACTAACTGTATACATAATCTATATGTAACCTGTATGTAACCTATACGTAACATGCATCAAACTTAGACTTTACTCACCTGGATGAAACCTTTTGACGTGCTTTCTAAAATTGTAATATTTAGAAAAACTAATTTTGCAAACAGGAGAACATGGATCCATATTTTAATACTAATAAATAAAAAAAATTCGGTATATACGATATTCGAAGTTCGAACTACGCTGAACACTGGAAGGAGCAAGTGATAACACTCTGCCAGAACTTATTCATTGCGCACGCGCGGAATTAGGAAGCTATCTGGCATTGCCTTCAATCTTATAATGTATTTTTAATGAAATTTGGTAAATTTTGATGAATTTTCTAATTAATTTTTGAAAGAGGCACATGCAGTTGTACAGAAGCTCTTACTTTGAGTGAATTTTATAAAAAAATATATTGTATATAGTATTCTAGATATTATGAACAGATGTTTTTACATTTTCATTAAAAATAAAGATAAAAAATTGTTTATATTTGATATTTTAACTGCGATATTAACCAAAGTCATTGTAAATTTTCCTTCCTGAAAAATATCGCATGATAATTTTCCATCATTAAACAACACGAGCGACATGATTTGAGGAAAATTAAGACAAAAAACGATTTCTTTCTGCCTTTAAATGTCCACACTGGGCATTTCTTTACAGAATTTGTTTATAAAATTAATAAAAAATATCGCATGATAATTTTCCATCATCAAACAACACGAGCGACATGATTTGAGGAAAATGAAGACAAAAAAATATTTCTTTCTGCCTTTAAATGTCCACACTGGGCATTTGTTCATATAATTTGTTTATAAAATTATTACAAAATATCCGATGAGAAATTCTCATAACCAAGTATTATTTTTTCGATAAAAGCAATTAAGTTTAGCAATGCTGATCATAGAAGAAATTTGTTGACGAAGATAAACAAAAAAAAACGAATTTTTTTACTCTTTGCATTAACATAAAAGTTTAAACAACACAAAAAATTTATAATCAGCTCACAAACATCTCTTCAGGATTTATTTCTGAATGTTCCTAAAAACAAAAATCCCAAATCGGTTAATAATTTCCTTTTACAAGTTATTTTGAACCTCGTTTTTTGATTTCACCTCACTGTTGCGCTGAAAGACTGGAAGAAGCAAGTGAACGTATTCATTGCGCACGCGTCGGAATATGAAAGCTAGCAGAACTGCAGTGAGACTCCGATGCCGTGTCGAAAGTCGAAAATCGAACGGACCTCTTTTTCTAACGTGTGGAGATAGAAAGAGAGATTCGTTCGATTTTCGACTTCGAAACAGCATCGGAGTCTCACTGCTGGTGGCCCTAGTCGCTTGTTGTTGTCACTGGTTGACCATCAGGGAAGTCACTAGTGACTGGTTTTCTGAATCTTGTTACAAGCATAGACTACTCACGGGTGGAGCTCCGATGCCTTAAATCGAACGGACCTCTCTTTCTACCATGTGCGATAGACAACGAGGCGCGATCGAAACCGAAATGATGGTTTCCAAAGCTCTCTTTTTATCGTATATGGTAGACAGAGAGAATCTCATGGTTATGAAACGACAAGTACGACTTGTCTTTGGCAACCATCGGACCCTCTCTGTCCACCGTATACGATAGAAAGAGAGTTTTCGAAACGATCGTTTCAACTTTGATTGCACCTCGTTGTCTATCTCACATCGTAGAGGGAAGATAGGTATAGAAGCGACAATGCTCAGTTAGGTTTAGTTTGAGAACCAGCAACGCGTGGTGCTAGTGCCACGAACCAGTGCTTTATGCTTAACGTGTGTCAGTGGGGTAGGTGAAGAGAGTGTGCCGTGTACATGAGTCGAACTGCAAAAAATTTAGAACCCTTATACCTGGACTGGTCTTTCCGAACTATATTCTGGATATTCACTTTCTTCCAATATTTTCGTGAATGAAAAAATCCACCGATGCGTTTTTCATTTGAAAATTTGTATTTTAATATTTTAAGTTAAAATTGAAAAACAAAAGAGTTTTTTTTCAATGACCCCATTAGAAATTTTTTTATTCGCTTAGACGAATAATTCTTTTCTTAGAATGATTAATTACAATAGTCATTATTATTACAATATGTGAGCATTTATTGAATATTATTTGCTTTTAAATTGTAACCATAATAAACACGTGGACTTATTAATCAATACACTAATAAAAATGTACAAATAATGTCCTTCGCATACAATAATTATTTTCTTAGAATTATAATAAAATTTATGGGCATTTTTTGCATTATTTGATTTTGTACTTATACATTCTCTACTCTCATACTTATCTTTCTGCACTCGTGGAAAAAATCTGAATAATGTAGGTACAACTTCAAAAAGAAACTTATAAATAAGAAAACATTTTATCGTTATCGTAGGTACAGTTGAGCTCTCGGATCCAATAACTCAACCGACTCTCGTACTATTTTACAAAGTACATATTTCAATCAATTTTGAATGAATCTATCTAAAATATTCCAGACATTTTCTTTGAACTATATAGAACAACTTTCTCGCTGGAAGTTGTTTTAGATTTGAAGTGGCCTCGATACTTTTTGTCTCCGAAAGTTGAAAAATGTGGTTACAGATCGGCCTTAATTTGCAATTGGATATTATTAAGCAAAAGGTCATTTTAAACTTTTTATTATTTTGTAGGCATTCGCTGAGTATACTTTGTATGTGTCCTTACTTTTAAAGAGTTTCAATAAAATTTGGACGAGTTGTGATGATTTATGTTTTAATTACTTATTGAATATTAGGGAAAAAAATTTCTTTTCAGTTTTTAATTTTTATTCTTAAAACTAATTTTAAGACATAAAAATTCTAAATATGCCTTGTTAAAATATAGAAGCCTACATCTAGAAAATTAATTTTGTGAATTTGAATATTCCCATTCCTTGAGACCCGGGGCAACGCTTTTAGCGTTTTCGAGCGTCCGGCGAGTTTAAATTCGGGAGCTCAAGTGCAGAAATTGTTTCAATGAAACACTTAAAAAAAAATCAAAATTGCGATTCTAACTCAACATTTAAAAATATTAAAAGTATAACAATAACAAAATCCTATAATATTAAATAACGAACTAATAAACAAGAAATACATTTCTTCTCTTGCTTCTCCAGTAAAATATGATATACAATATCCTTGAGGGTTTCAACTTTTAATATTATTTGTATAATTTGGACGTATTTATTCGACAAAATTGATATTTATTATTCTACACGTAGAAAGAAGAATATTCTCCAGAAGTATGGGCTCTTGCAATTCTAACATTGTTAATGTAGGGAAAAATCAGACAAAGTATTATGCCCCATTACGGGAATTTTCCGATAAATAATTTTTTTGACGTAATTAATTTCTTCACGTAATTTATACACGGCTCCTGAGTACAAAAATATATATTTTTACCAAAACAACAAACAATCATATTTCCTATACTTTTACCAATACGGTAACAAATGTTTCAATTGTTATGTAAAAAATCGTTGCTTTGTCCAAATTTTTCATTTAAAAAAAGTTCAGTACTGAAAATGGAGAGAATATTCTTATTTCTTAAGACTACAAGACATAACGATCTGCTTTATAAATATTTGATTGTTTCCATAGAATTTATACGTGAAAAGTATTGAAAATAACGCACATTCCATTTTCACACCTGCAAAGTTCTGAAATTGTTACAGAGATTTATATGTAAGGAAAATTCATTAACAACCCTACTGTTTATGTTGTAATCCAAAATTTACTATTGCAGAGTGGCAAGGAAGGTTTGAAGCACCCTACATATAGAAAGTCAAATTGCAGTGGATCAACATTACCACTAAAAACAATAACTTTCCGTCTAAAAAACTCTCGTCATATTAGTCCAGGCATCTTGTAATTTTTCACCGCGTTCGTTTTCTATAGCGTTTCACTGAGAATTTCAATGGGATGGGAATTTGAACTTTTCCAAACATGACTACGACGCTTCCCGAAAATATTTTTGAACAATTTTCCAAAAACAGTGTTTTCGTAGACTGCTTAAGCTTTAGAAAATTCTGAAAAAGTTAAAAAAAAAAGAAGAACATTCTTTCAAGAATAGGCGCAGAGTTGTATGTCTTCAAAGAACCCCGATTTTTTTCAAAAAGGAGGCTAAAAACCCAATTCTGAAGTTAATATTTGTACTTTAGAACCTGTAAATTTTACGAAAAAATATTCTCCATTCTAATTAACGTGTACGCAATTTCGAGTAATTCTAAAAAGAACAATGACCGAACCTCAAAGTGTCATAAGTTATGGCCTCCCAAACTTGACCACTTTTGACGTATTCTTCAGAGCAAATTACTCGTGTTTAGTTTGTTGAAAATAATTCTTTTGTGGGTAAATCTATGTTAATGATGACAGAGAAAAAAATTTCATGTAGAAAATTATGTGTAAATGTAAAAAAAACATCTTCCAGCCTTCATAGGTCAAGAGTTAGGACTCTTAAAAAAAACACATTTTTTGCTATTTTTAACCAGAAAAAGTTTTTTAAATAGCTCGTTCGGCAAATATCCTACGGAAAACGGCAACGGCATTAATAACATAAGTAACAAACCGTTCCAGATGAAAATAAATTTTTTCGTACAAGATGCCTGGACTATATTCAAACTTTTACATATGACGGAATTTTTTTAAACGTTGTTTATTTTAGGCATCTTCTGCATTTTCCTGCTGTCTTTTGCCTCTTTTTTATCTTTTAGGAGCGTCAATAAACGCAGGTAAAAACGTCCAAATAGATCCTGATAGTCCAGCGGTTGGAAATTAAAGTTCTACATATTTTTGTTATTTCTTTCCCCAGAAAGCATTTATATCTCATATAGTTATGAAATTTCAACATTATTTATAACTAAATTTTTTGTACATATATTAATAAATACTATATTCGTACAAATTTCTACAAACAACAAGTTTTGTGTTATGACTGAGTACAAGTTTTTTAAAAATATAAGTGATTGCAATGTCGTACTGGAAAGATTATAAACTAATATTATCATGGAAAAAATGTTAAAAAATATGATTACCATCAACTTAAAAGAATAATTCAATGAAAAACATAATATCTACATTTTTCCATGAAAATAAGGGATCTATTCGCCATAAATATGCAAAGACATATTTTTGTAGCAAATGAAATAAGGCGAAAATTAATAATAATCAATTATAAATTAAAATATTTATAAGGGGTATATAAAAGAAAAAAGAATTCCGAATCTCAATTTGCAGACTCGATTTTTTTGCTCCCTTTGGGTTATAAATGAACCACGTGAAAAGAGACATGAATCAGATAATATTTAGAGGTCGCTTATAGTAAATTTGTCTAGTTTTACACAAAGATTCATCTTTTTTAAAACAGCTGATCATACTGGCAAATGATGAAGAATGTAAAAGATGCGGCTTATTAAAAAGAATATTTTTGGATCAGTCTCTTCATAAATTATGCATACTTGAAGACCTCTCCATAAGCGGGATAGATAATTCACACTACGTTAAAACAATTTCCTTCGCATATCTCCCTAAGAATGCATAATTATAAACATAATTACGATAAAAAATCATTTTAATGAGTCACGTCTTTTATATTCTGTATATAATTTTGGGTAATGACCTGTCTTTTTCGAGAAAAATCAATTTTTCTGTAAAAACGAACCAATTTATTTCTCCTTCCACGTGGTTCATTTTTAACCCACAAGAAACAAAAAAAATCGAAAATGCACGTTGAAATTCGGACGTGCTTTTGTTTAAGCACACCTAATATTCATATGCTGTTAAGTTATAAATAAACAAACGCTTTTTGCTACGTCCAGGAAAGTATTATGCTCCCAGTGGACAAAAAAATTAAGGATGTCCTAGAGAAGTCTTCGGGACATCCTTAAGATGTCTTTTGGAACATGTCTTTTGGACATCCTGGGGATGCTCTTAAGACGTTTAATGTCAGTACAAAAGATGTCCCGAGAACGTCCTATGTTTTTAAGACGTCTTTAGGACATCTTTACGACATTGGACGTATTAGAGACTTTGATTGTACTGGCATTGGACGTCCTAGGGATGTCCCAAGGACGTTCTAGGGATGATCATGGTTTTGTGCCCTCTGGGCTATTAGTGATATATTATCACACAATCTTCAGAATGAATACTCATAGTTATTATTAGAAACTGTTCAAAATATTATCAAACATTCTCTGTAAAAACCAGAAGTCTTTTTTTAAATATGATAACTTCATGCTGTTATTATTTTCAATGTAGAAAAACGACTCTGGAATCCCACGAGCGGTTTCATTTTAGTATGACTCAAGACAGGTTTTTTAGTCGTATTTCAATACCTGGAAATAGCTCTGAAATAATAGTATTTTTACAGTGTTAACAAGAATGTTGATTTTCAGTGAATTTCAGACCTACTAAAAAAATCTTGTAACTGACTAAATTTTCATGTGAAAAATTCAAAAACTTGGCAGAGTACAATTTAATTTTCACAATTCATTGAATTTGCGAAATCGAAGATAGTGAACTAAGTCCAAAGTAAAATTGGATTGAAAAATAGCACTGTAAAAGTATAAGAAACTTATTTTTGTGAAAGTATATTTAACAAATTACAATTTGACAGCTCATAGTCACCAAGAAACTTTATCTACGTTTCTGTAATGGAAAAAGACTTGCGATTTCGATAATTTTTTAGAACCAAGAAGTTTCAGTTTGCTTCTTTTAATTAATATACGTCCTGCTTTCTAAATTGTATATCTACATTTTTCAATCCTCTATTTTTCCAATCAAAGAAATCAAATGATCTAGAAAAGAGGGGGATTACTATACTGACTCAGAATTAAATAAGTATAAAATGCTACCCTAGGGAAATTCTGAATGATTATTTCATTTATTTCTTCTAACTGAGATAATTAATACACTACTCTATACATTTGAAAATTCATTTTTAATGAAATGCATATTTGGCAAATATTCAAAATCGACGAGATTTAGCAGCAGTTCTTGGTTACGGCGAAAACCTGGCAAGTAATAATTTCTTTCACTTCTCACGCTTATCCTGTCTTCTGACTCACATATACCACACTCATTCTTGGCTCATGCCACTCACACACATTAAGCATACTTTCTATCGGTGAAGCACTGGTTCCGTCCCTCCTTCCCTCCAATCCGTTTACTGGTTCGGGATACTAGCGCCTCGCATCGCTGGTTCCCGAACTAAGCCTACTCCTGACGTCTCATTCCCCGCACCAATCTTCTAAGCTTGTGGGCATTGTCGCCTCTATACTTATCTTCCCTCTATGCTCACATGGTAGAAAGAGAGGTCCGTTCGATCTAAGGCATCGGAGTCCCACCCCAGCTGGTAACTGTGTCAGCTGGGCATCTAGCGACGTTCATTGGATGCCCGGCCTTGTATCGCTGCGCTTGCTCTAAGCAACTTTTTCAACTGCGCATGTGCTGAAAACCGCGGTCGATTTGAAATGAATAAATTATGTACTATCAATAATAATACACATAAATAGACCCGACATTACTAGAACTGCTGGCCCCCGCACTTTTTCAGCTCAAAGGGCGAGAGACGGTTGCGACTCTTGCCTCGGAAGGACTGAGAGTGCGCGAGTACTCAGTGGAATATATTACGCAATATGATGCATTCCAAGTGAAAACGGTTCAGACGGCCCCGATTTTCGCAGTTGAAAATGTCGCGGTCTGTTACCATCCCAGCAAAAAAGAAAGAATTGATACGGATTGGGAAGAATTAACATTTTTGTAATGCGCGTGAATCCCGTTTTCTGATTCGTTAAAACGCATTGAGACGCATTTAGACGAATTGACACAGCACGAACTGAATGCGTGTGAATTCATATGAATGCGTGGTCAAGGTCAATTAAAAAAAAATTAATAAAAAGTGCATGCGTCGAGACTTGAAACAGCGATCCCTCGTGTATCAGTCCAGAGTACCCGCCACTGAGCTACGAGACAATTTACTAAACATCCACAATAAATTCTATATGCCTTGCACGTTGGTTTTCCTGTTACGGATTAAATTGTATAAATCAACACTTGCTGAAATTCGCCGTGACGAATTGGGGCGAATATGAATGTGTATTTTACTCTCCCGAATTCAGACGCATTGATCAATGTTGAAGCCTTTGCGTGCTGACACATTGAAGTGTGATCACTGACTTTGGACTTTTGCATCGATTTGTACGTATAGAAAGATTCAAAATTGAAATACCGTCTTCACAAATTTACACGCATTGGCACATCGGTCCAATGCATAATTGTCGCAAAGCGGGATTTGCAGGGTGTCTTAGTCTTTTCAATTCAATTCGTATCAATACTTTCTTTTTTGCTGGGACAGTTGGCAGCTTTGCGTATCATGTGTGCTAGTATTTTTCCAGTGTTTTTTTTTTTTATGTAAGACAATTTGCCAACTAAAAATCAATGTAGCAGAATCAAAAAACGACTCAAATATTTCGCGGCATATTGAGTACTGCAACATGGCGTACTTATGTCGTGTTTATAGGGTTGTGAGCCTATGAAACGTTTCATTGACACATTGAAAGTTTCATGAAACAATGAAACGTTTCATGTTACCAAAGTTTCTGAAACGTTTGCAAGTTTCCCAAGCAGGTCATTTAACACAGTTAACGGAACCAAACGTTCAAACTAGATTTAATCGTTCACATATTACGTAATATTAAAAAGGGGGAGGGGGTTCGTGTTTCGTTACGTGGCGTTTACGACAATTCGCTCTGAGCTCAAAGGGGTGCTCAACCTCTTTTTAGGATATAATCTGACGACCATGCAGTCTCGTAAATTTCATTGGTTGAAATTGAATAATACTTCTGTAAAATGTCATAGTGTGAAATGAGCCGTAAATTTCAATGGTCATTTCAGAATGGTTGCGTTTTGTTTTTCGTTTTCTTGCAAACAGTGTGTTGAAAAACATGTTTCTGCCCATTCCTGCTCTGAAAAAGTGCTCTGGCTTTTTTAACAGAGCGAAAGCACAGAGCAGTGGTGTAAAGGTGATTTTACACCTACGCATGCATTTCAAAGCGTACTAGATTTATCAGAGGTTGGAATGACTGCTTGTAAATGCAGGCGTAGGCACGTGCATGCATGCACAGGTGTAAAAGCACCTTCAGAACACGGATAGCTCTGGCATGGCACTACTGCGCATGCCAGAGATATCCGCGTTCTGACACCACTGTCACAGAGCGATGAATGAAGGTGCAGTCCCATGTGGACAGAAAACGGCGGCGTAAAGCAGACACTGAGAGTGAAAGAGACGGACAGATCTCTTTGTCTCTTTCACTCTCATGAGTTTCTGTTTTACGCCGACGTTTTCTGCCCACATGGGACGTCACCTTGAAGTAGTGGAGCGAAAATTTTTTTTGAAAATGGTCGCAATAGAAGAATATGTCGAGATGTTGAATCGATTGCTAATCTTTTAACTAAATTACATTCACTGATCTCGATACTTTCCGGTTTTCTTTTGCTTTAACCGTTTTGACAATACTAAGCTATTGTTGGTGCACGGCGCGGCGCTACTGAGCGTGAGTTGGGGGGGGGGCAACTCCATCTTTGATTCTTAATCCGCATTCATACATCACGAAAATGAAAATGGAGAAAATGCCCAGATAACAAAATGCTTGCAAAATGATGGCGTATCCGCACGCATATCTGCGGATCAATCCGCACAATGTGCTCTCACCTAATGAGACATATGCGTCATCAATTGAGGCTCAAATCGCTCGCACGTTATGACAGTCATAATCTGCGTCACATATCACTTGCAAATTATGATTCTTCATTAGAAATCTTACAAATTTATATTTATGACTATTATTATTATGAAATAAAAGGAAAGTAATTAATTTGTTAAAAATTTTGTTTAAAGAATTAAAAACAATACGTGTTTTCACGATTGTGAAACTTTGCGCAAACATACACACATTTATCGCACGACAGGGCGATGAGCAGAGTTTCTTTAATGACAATTATTTATTTAAATTATTAATCAATAATTTATTTTGCAACAGGAGCAACGCACGTATAATATACTTAAAAATTTTCAACTTTTTCAGTATTTTATTAATAATCCAGCCACCACTAAATATATACTTCTGTATGCACTGCGAGGTCTAGACAGATTACTTTATACTTTTTTTAAAAGTTAGCCGTTAATTTTTTCAATAAGTTTTTTCAAACAAATACAGTATTTATAAAAAAGATTCAATTATTTCAATTAGGAGTTTCACATTTTTCCGAATTTTGAGGTTAGGAATATGAAATCACCAAAAGGGGACAAAGAAGTATGGATATATTACTTCTTCGTTTAGGATTCCCAGTGGGCAAAAAATTAAAACACATCTTACGACGTCGTATGTCCGTGTCGCAAAGATGACGTAAAATCATCTTTGCGACATTAAAATGTCTTAAAGAAGTGTTAAAGATATCTTTACGACACGGACATAGGACGTCTTTGCGACGTCGTAAAAATGTCGTGGATGCCGTAAAGACGTCCTCCGTTTTTTTTTGCCCACTAGGATTAATCAATTCAAAATTTAGGTAGTCACCATGTGTACGTTAATATTACACTGATGTTATAGCGACAACGCACCAAATAAATATAAGAGGAATTTCAACAATACAGAGAAAGCACGCGAGAACACTCTAGAGCTGTTGCCGAAATTTAGTCGAAATATATGTCAACATAGAACATATGTCAAAACTATATGCATGCGGTTTTGGGAGAGATGTTCAACTTCGTTGGTCAAATCAGCCTCCCATCTTCCACCATTTGATTCTGCTAAGCGCGCCCGCTTCATTCAAATTCGTAAACGCACTTGGTAATTTTTATTTCAAAAAGTAATAATTCTATTAATATAGAAATCTCCTTCATAATGTATGTAATACATAAAATATATAATAATTACTAATTATTATATAATAATAAAATTTCAGATGTACTGTTTATATTTAAAAATTAAAATATAAATTTATAATATTACGAAGATTTATTTTTATTTTTATCTTCATATAATTGTAAAAATAAAATTCCATTTAATTACTTTCGCGGCAAACATTTATTTATTTCGTCAGGAATGTGTAATGCCAGTTTGTACACCAATTTCATATGTGTTGAAAATTTAACCTTTATAAATTTAAAAAGTCAATAATATATATTATTATTATTATTTCTTTAAGATGTTTGACAACTATTTTGCCTTTATGATGCCGTCACATGTGCGTCGCATTTTTCTCACATTTTGTGAAGGCATATGTGATAGCGAAATGCAAGTCATAACGCGCGCAGCCACGTGCCCATCATTCCATGATGGCGAAATGGACACTCTCTTGCACGCGCAGCATGAGAATCACACAGTGCAGGTTATGTGCATATCACAATTGTTATCTGGGTGGTTGAGCACGCCATCGAGCTCAGAGCGAGCTCAGAGCGAATTGTCGTAAACGCCAACGGTATGTTACGTTGGGGGGGGGGGGATTTTTGACCTGATTAAGCAAATCTTTGGATTAAGTAACATTTTCAATTGCATGTCCTATTCAAAAAAATATGCCCGCTGCGCGGACACATTCTCATTGCGCGCGGCGCTTGGCGCCCAGTTTGAGCGCGCCCAGGGCGCGCGTGTACGCTTTCGCGCTTCGCGCTCCATTTCGTACGCTTAATGCGTATATTTCAACTACATTTTTTCAAATATCATAAATCGAAAACTGTGATTTATTCCCCTGAGGAACTACAGTCATAAATTGGAACTGAAATTGTTTTCAAAGAAGGTTCTCAAAACACCTGCGGCTTTTGACGATTACCAGCCCTATGCATCGACCGTGCAGGTGTATGTAGTAGTAGATTTTCTAACTAATCCGAAAGATGGCGCTTCGATCAGGACGGCTGACTTATGCATTTCAATGCATGGGTAATAATGAGCGTAATAGTAATTAATCATTCTAAAATCGTCACGGAAACTAGCAGCTGAATGGTGGTAAAACTAAATACTTGGATCAGCATTCTGAGATTTGAAATTTTATGTTCTATTATAATTTATTTTGTGTTTTTATTAAATAATTGTTAGAATTTGAAAGTTTTTAATTGTTCTAAATTATATATAATTGTTATTTCTATACATTTTTTGTCAAAATTATGAATGATTTAAATATTTAAATCCTTAGTTATGAATATTTATTAAAATAAATAAATATAATTGAAATAAAATAATGAATAATATAATATTTTTTTATTATTAATTCAGGGTGGCCGTTTTAATTAAGGGAAAAAATTCCCGCCCATTCCCCGGTTGTTTGCAGGATTACAAAAAAAGTTAGATGACATCTTTGCTGTTTTATCGATAGATATCGTTTTTAATTGACCCAAGTATTGTAATTGTGAAGATTTTTTTATTGGCATAAGGGTCGATAATATTTATTTGTTTTGTGTTATGCAATCAATTTAACAAATATATTTATTTTTAAATAAAATAAAAATTAGATTTTTTATGTTTCGACACTGGACTTGTCAGTAAGGCTATGTGAATCAGTCCTACCTTATACATTTTAATTGATCTAAATTCATTATAATGTATATTTTTCAAAACAAAATTTTTTTATTTTGTTTGTGAATTTAATAAATTTTGTATTCAATTATATAGTGTCCAAACCAAGCCTCAATTCACGCAGTTGTAACAAGAATAATATACAAGGATAGAAATATTGGAAGAGAAGGAGAAGGAAGAAAATTACTGAGGATAAGTTTAAAATTCCTTTTTTGGTTCACTAATCAACTCACTAACCTAATAATAATTTCTTTTTAGCTTGGTAAATGTTGATCTTTGAATTTAAGGTTTGGCCCGTATCCGAGGCCGAAATAACATTACAAAATTTGTTCTGTTTAAAAAAAAATCAAATCCAAATTTATATCAATTATATTTAGTTTAAACCCCTATCCGTGATTGAAATGCACTATATTATTGACTGCAAAATTGATTAAATTTACAAAGAAACTTAAAATTTTTGTTGTTGGAAAATATACATTAGAATAAATTTAGATCAATTAAAATGTATAAGGTAGGATTGATTCACATAGCCTTACTGACGAGTCCAGTGAGTCAGTCCAGGATGATATATGAAAAATCTAATTTATATATTTTTTTGTTTAAATTAATATATATTTTTCAATTAATTGCAGAATACAAAGCAAATAAATATTATCGACCCTAATCTCAATGAAAAAATCTTCTTTACAATTAGAAAAAAAGATTCGAACTCTTGAAGCTAAATCTTTTTTCATTTAAAATTATAAAAACTGAACTGCAAATCAAAACACTTGAAGTCCAACTTTTTTGAATTTTAAACTTATAAAATTAAAGCCTAATTTTTTAAAATTTAAACGATTGATTAATAAATAATTGTTAAACTTTTATAAATTTTACAATTCAAATATTTAAAAAAATATATAAATTCACACTATCATTTTCAATTCTCTTAATTGAAGAATGAATCAACAAATTTATAGATTTTCAAAATTATATCTTTTTAAGAAATTTTAAGTTAGAAACATTAAAAATTGAAAGATTAAATTTTTTTTTAAACTCAACACTTTTTAAAATAGAAGTAAAATTATATTAATTTTAGGTCCTTAAAAATTAATGATTGTTCAATTGTCATTCATACACCAAACATTGTTTTGAAATATATTTCCAATGTTCTCTTAAAATTATTATTTAAATAAAAAATCATTAATAATTTTTCCAGGAATCTTGAGAATATTTTTGTATCACCTTGAAACCTCTCAAAATCCTTAAACAGCTTTGAAATTTTTTGTCATAATGTTAGAAAATGTACATTTTGTTTTAAATTTTGTGGAATATTTTCAAATTCTCATTGTTTTTGAAATTCTTCTAAAAATTCGAAGTTTTTTCTTCAAATGATCCTAATTTTTTCTAAAACTGTTATTAAATCCTGGAAAATTAAAAAAAAGAATCACTTAAAATGTCCTAAATTATTTTTTGACAATTGTGGATGTCTTTTGAAATCTTTTTTAATATTCTGTTAAAATTAGTAAAAAAAAAAAAAGTTATTTAAAATTTTTCCAAGAATCTTAAGGAAAACTTTCTTATTATCTTCAAACTTTTCAAACCCCATAAAAAGCTTCAAAATTTTATTTTGAAAACTTCAAAAATTTATATTTTGTTTCGATACTTTTTTGGAATCTTTTCAAGTTTAAAATTATGTTTGAATCTTTTCAAAACTTCTAAATATCTGTTCAACTTGCTCGAATTTTTCCTAAATGAATAATTGTTCAACTGTTGTTTATACAAAAAAATTCAAAAATTTCACTTGCGAATAAAAAATTGTTAAAAAAACAGTTAAAATTGTAACATTTGAAGATTAAATTTAGCTCTCTGAAATTTCATTTGATTTATAATTGATAATTTTATATAAGCAGTCAAGGCTTGCTGAATATTAAAAAATTGTTCTTTTCTTAATTAAAAATTTCGAACATGAATGGGTTAAAAATTGATTATCCGGATCTTTTGGTACAAGAGAAAAGTGTTTATTTTCTTCATTATTGTCGTAGCCCGAGTTGCAACCAAGAGCTATACACTTATATCCCATGTTTTTCACACTCATTATTTTGCACACACTTATTAAAAAATATAGAATCTTCACTGTGCTACACATTCTTTGACTTTTTTCTATGATTTACTCTGATAAAACTCATCTATTTAATTAATTATAAGTTTCACCCATGCAACACAATACAAATGTCAGCCTTCCTGATTGGAGCGCCAACTGCCGGATTAGTTCACCGGCCGGACGCTAAGAAAATCAGAAAAGTGGGGGCGACGCATGGGGCTGACGATTACATTCCCATTGCGACATTCGCGCTTGATAATTAGTTTATAGTCAGTTCTCTTTGAAAAATAAAACGATTTAGACAAAATTGAACAGCATATAAGTAGTAGGTATGTTTTTCAATATAATGTTAATAAAAAAACGCAATTATTTTTTTTAATTTAATAAATAGAGACATTAAGGATTGAGCCGTAGGCTTTTAATTCCGTTTGTTCAAACTTCAGATCTAACACAATGCGACTATGATTAAATAATCTAGAATATTTTCAATTTTTGTTTAATTGAAAAATTTCATTGAGATAATTTGTAAATATTGTTAAAATCTATTAAAAATAACATTTTTAACTCACATATCTCTTAAAAACAAAAATGGCATATTCTTGAAAATGATCTAACTTTCAAAAATCAAAATGTTGAAAAGCATATAACTTTTTCAATTTTTATCGAAATTAAAAATGGCATTAGGATAATTTGCAAGTATTTTTGTCGTGTACCAGAAACTTTGACAAAAATTTCTAAAACTCATAAAAAAATTTTGTTTCAAATATTGAAAAAGCTCTAACTTTTTGAATTTTGGTCTAATCGAAAAATTTATCTGGGATATTTTCTAAATATATTTTATATCTAGTAAATATTTTACATGAAATTTCTTAATCTATCAGAAAAATAATTTTTTCTATTTTTTGAAAATTTTCAAAATTTTGAAAAGTATATAACTTTTCTAATTTTCATCGAAATAAAAAATGTCATTGAAATAATTTGTAAATCTTTTACCCATCTGCAAGAAACTTTCACACAAATTTCTGAAACTTGAATTTTTTTTTTTCAAATTTGGAAAATGCTTTAAATTTTTGTTGAAAATATCTGGTTAACGAACTTAACCTTCATTTTGGGACCCTTAACAATTCTATCAAAGGCTGACTCGATTACACAAATCCTTAAAAAGTTAGCGTGGCTACGCAACATTCAGGTAACCATTCATATGCATACATACAGGCATACATGCATACGGACAGCAGACAGTCACCGACAAAATTTTATTATTTTCGGACTCTGTGAGTGCCGAAACGTAAAGATCCATTAAAAACTAGGGATCGAAAATTTGGACGATTACATTACACTCTCATGAATGAGAATGTAAAAAGCGATGTTACTAAATATCTCGAAAATATCCAACACTTTGTGATCGAAAACGAGAAAATTTAAATTGTAAATCACTGTTTAGTATTAGGAAATAATTCTTTTCTTAACATTTTGCTTTTACACTATAATTTGTAAACTTATTTACATTTTCAAAGTGATAAGAAAAATGAAATTATGGGCAAAAATTTATTTCGAAGAATTCGAAAAAAAATTTAGATGCTTTTTAATAATTTAAAAAAATTTCAGGAGATTAATGTTTTTTTTTTAATTTCTGGGAAAATTTTAAATGGTTTCGGTTTCATTTTGAAAGAATAGTTTTAAGTTTGGAAGATTTCAAAATGTGTGGAAAAAGAATATGGAAGACAACAGAACAATTTTTATTTTTCAGGATTTAAACAATTTTTAGATCAACTGAATTTGGCAGGGCGTCAAGAGAAAAAAACGCTCAGGCTGCATCTGTGTAGAAAAAATCCGAAATTTTTGAAAATGTACTCCACGAAAATTCTATTGCCCCAAATTTTGCCTATGTAGCCTATATGGGAAATCCGCCACTTTAAAAATTTAAAACACCCGCTACTTTTATCTGCTTGAAGAACCTTGCTACCTTCCGTCCGATTTGATTTGGCGTTTGCGCCAGCGTAAGATCTCGAGAGGTTTGAGAGGGGACACCAGGAAAGCTAGACAGTCCACCGCCAACGCCAGCAATACGTTACAAAGATGGCTACCATGTTGTCTCGGACGATATCATTTGCGGAAAATCTCACCCGATTTAACGGGTCCAAGGTACGTTTTGGCGACTTAATGCAATTCCATATTATCCGAACAAAGTGCGACATTCAGAATCTATCGGAAAATTTCGAGAATTGACACGTAAAACCCCAAAAATGACTTGAATCGTGACTTGGGGCGATCTCCATATTACATAGTTGTGTAGTCTGCTAAATTGGGCGCCAGGGTCAGCCAATTCGAAGCCAAGGATTCTGTTTCACGAATGTCATTTCGTGAACCAGAAATATGTCATAAAATTCAAGTGTCATTACATAAGACGTTTGTATCACCTTCCAGAATGTCATTTCGATCCTTTGGAGGCATAAGTCAAGTTTCTTCTGCTTTTGATTAATTATAACATTATTATTTGATACGACCTTCGGATTTCAAGTGTATGTCCATATCTAGATTTGTTGATTGCATATTGTCACTGTCACATTGTTTTTCAATCCTAACATGCACATTTTTCGAACCTGAATAATTTGTAATTTTTACTTGTTTGACAGCTGATTCGATTTTATTATGGCTCGTATATCACGTGCAACTATCTTGAAACGTAAATTTATTTTTAAAAAATCTTTTTTTATATTCGAAATATATCTTACTGTAATTTAAAAAGTTGATCGTCAGATTTTGTTTGTTATTAAACTACCTTCTTCTATAAGGAAACTAGAAAAGCACTCATAAAATAACAAATTCATAGAGATCCATAGTGAATACATCTACAGGAAGTGTGATACGTGTAGTATTTTTAATTGAATATTGAAATTTGATTTTTTTAATGATCAGAATTTGATATTTTTAACGAATAACATGTCTAAATTCAATACTGCTCAAAATGTTATTGAAAATCTCCAAAAAAAATGTTGTGCTTTTAAACTAAGCAATGGAAACAGACTTTTTGTGTGTTTCTACATTTTTTGTTGAGGGTGCCGCTATTCCTCTTACATTATTTTCGAGTCTTTATTTTTTCTAAAGCAGTCTAAATTTCTAGCTAAAAAAAGTTTTTGAGAACGCCTTTACAGAATGTGAAACACTTTAAACGGTAATGTTTTGATCACTAGCTTTGAAATCATGTCAAAAAATCTTTAAAAGATGCAATGGTTACAAAGTTATTCACTGTAAACCTGGATTATGAACTTTCGCACTTCGTTGCGTTTTAAATGTGATACCTACATGCAAAATAGAGAATGCAGCTTCATGGAAAGCTCATTTGAGACAGAATTTTTCAGAGAAAGCAATTATTGTAACGAATACGAACTATGAGCATCAGCAATACATTTAATGAACATTTTGTAATGACAAATTAAATGAACGCAAATAGTGAACATCGAGATCTTTACTATTTTTTATGTTGATCAAGATTTTCCAAACCAGTGGTTCTCTTTTTTTTGCAAGTGATCATTTTAAAGCTTATGCTGTGTACATTAAGCCAATGAATATTCATAATTTTCCCAATAATTTTGGTCTTAGCAAGTATGTGGAAAATAATTTGTTTTATTTTATGTCTAAAACAGAATACAAATTGTTGATGTGACTTCAAACGTATAAAAGAGAGAAAACCATGTCTTCCACATTCCCCCTTAGAGTACATTCTTCCCTTTCAAATTAGAACAATGATTTATTTCTAGTGTGTAGTTTTCATCGACTTTAGCCGGATACTTTTTTTTTTGTTGACAGACTGTAAGATTTTAAAGTTCATGTTTCGTTCAAAAATGAATATTTTTTTTATAATTTACATAGGTATATTTAAGAATTTAAAGCATATGTTGATGACACTGTCAAATAATGAAGGTCCTTTTCCATCCACAGAAGAAGCAAAAGTTCCATTTTAGACATTTAAATTAGGAATTAAATAACTTAAATTATATAATTGATTAATAATAATAATTGGCATAATAAATTTATAATTTATGGATACTCAACATTTTTTGTAAATAAATTCAGGGGACGTCCATATATATTACGTAACGTTTTTAGGGGGGATCGGGAATTCAAGAGGAGATTTTATCGTTTGTTACGATCAGGAAGGGGGGAGGGTTTGAGAAATGTTACGTAAGATTTAAAAACATCTTTTAGACAAAATAATTTTTGATCAAGTTAGTATTTTTTTAAATACCAACAAAAGTAATGTGTTTTTGTACTTTGTTAATAGAATATTTACATTTTTTCGGAGGGTTTTGTCATAAAATTAATTCTGGTCGGACAGAAAAAACACATCACTATTTTTTTGAACGTGAAAAAGTGTTTTAACTTTGTTCTTAGGCCACTTCGAAAACTGTACACAGAAAAAATTGGGAATAATTTTTGCACACATAGAAAACATTTTATTTACAGCGAAAAAATGAGACTACTGAAAGTTACATAACAATGAGGGGTTGGTCTATTGTTACGTTAGTTACAAGGGAGGAGGGAGAGTCCAAAAAGCGTTACATAATATATGGACGACCCCTAAAACGTTCTGCAAGAGAAACGTCCACTTTGTTGGAATAGAGTTACGTTTAGGGGCATATAGCCGAATAAATTTTCGACATTTTAGGCCCAGAACGCCTATTTTTCTCTGATACTCCGTTTGATGTAATTTTTTACATTAGAAGATTCGTTGACTGATTATGTTATTTATAATAATCTTTTTTGAAGATACTAAACAGAGAAATTAAGCCATCGACTTTGTTTCTGTTCCAGAGGATTTGGTTTCCTAATTATTTAGTAAATTATTTAAAGTTGGTGAGGGGCATGAGCGCTCATGTTATATTTTTTATTCATATATCAAATTTACACAGCTCCGGTGACTTCTGGGACATAAAATTATAATGTTACTAAATAGAACGTAGATTGAAATATGAATTCCCATTAAACGCCCAAAGTGTATATTTTTTATAGTAAATACTAATAATGAATTATTAGTTTGTAAAATCACTTTTACAATAATTCACATTATATATTTTACCTTCGACTTCTAAAATGTTTAATCCTTTTCAAAAATTATACAATGAAGTTATTAGTATAGTACAATTAATATTTTTATCGCTTAAAAGTCAACCAGAAAAAATATAATTAACCCGGAAAACCAGCAAATAGACGGGAATTAGCCTGTGATTTTGAGCACCGGGAAATAGCCGGGAATTTGTTTGAAAACCGGGAATTATTCAGATTTGTTTTTACTTTTGCAATAAATATTGTCTCGCTCTTCGAAAAAAATGTGTTTCGAAGTGTGCTCAATGCTGGTAGCATTGAGCACAATTTTATTTTTAAGATTTTAAAGTTAATGTTTAGGGTATCTAGCGACTCGAGAAATCCAGAAATTTTTTACACCTTGAAAAATATGGGAAAATGCCGGAAATTCGTGAGCAGATCCGGGAAATCTGTGGTCATAAATTTCAATTAGAAATTTGTATTCTCTGCGTAAAATTATTATTATTATTATTATAAAATTATACGGTTCAATGGTAAAAGCATATGACGAGTTGAACGTCGTCGATTTTTTACCAGGCAATAAATTTGTGTACTAATGCCAGCATAAAAGTCAAACTCCGAGAAATATCTTGTGCTGTTTTTTCTGCCTTATTTCTGCTATTTTTTTATACGTTTTTTATTCATATACACGGCATTTGGAAAAAAGAATTTTTCGTTTTTATAGTAAATTTTTGTTCGTAGGGTAAGAGCACCAGTTATTGGCACCTTAAGAGAAAATTCAGATATTAGGGAATAGATCTACACATAAAATCTTCAAATCTCTAATAGTTATAATTGTACATAAACCCAAAATTTAACGCCGAATACAATGGAATATTCAGTTACTTCCAAAAAATGACAAAAACTTGAGAAATTATTAAAAATAAGTATATAGTCCCAAAACTTTAGTGCTTGACACTGCTAACCCCGGTTATGGGCACCCCCGTCCTAAATTCATATTTACATCATTTTCTATAATATTAAATTTCTATACAAGGCTTTCAATACAAAATTCGTGAATGCGATTTTATGTAAAAAAAGGAAAGTTTTATTCAGAAATTACTGTATTTGATTGTAAGACATATTTTTGTTATATTTTTTCTTAATTTACATATTAAGAATATTAATATAATAATTCTCGACAAGCAATTGTCTTATAAAATGAAAAGATAAATCTTAAGAATAGCAATTTCGAGTTACCTATTTAGTATTTATTTTTGGTGGCCTCTTCTTCATTCTAATAAGCATTGCATCCAGAATACTTGCATAGGTTTGAATGCTGCTACATCGGCAGGTTGCAGCAAACGCGTTGCATTTGGATATAAACAAATAAGTTCAATTTTGAGAGCAGCGCACAATTCGCTTAAATGAAGCGTCTTGTGTGTAGTGTGGCCATCCACAAACATGATAACCGGAAAAGGAACTTTAGATTTAACTAAGTGAGGATACAGAACATTTTTAATGTAATCATAAAAAATTTCCCCTTTCATCCAACCATTGTCGCTTGTGCTAACTCCCCAATCCCCAGGTACGAATTTAGATACTGCCAAAGGTAATCGAGTGTAAGGATACACTACTTGCGGAGGTGTCACTTCGCCAGCAGCTGAAAATGTCATTAGTACTGTGATATTTAGTTTAGAATTCCCATTTTCGACCTCATAAACATTTCGACAACCTAAAGGAGCTAAAACAATTTTTGTCTTCGCGCATAAGTTAAAATACGTTTCGTCGCCATTTAGAACTCTTCTTCTATCTTTTTGCACTTCACAAAGATCGCTTTCTACAAAATAATCTTTTGTTTCTTTAAACCAGTTTCGAATATTCTCCTCATTCACGACAGTACTAGCAAAAGCAACGCCTTCTGGTTTTCTTTCCGTTAAAAGTGGATGACGTTTTAAGAACGCACGATACCAAGTTTTACCAGGATGATTATTCTTAGATGGATTTTCTCTCGGCGAATTTTGCAGGAACTTCTGTACGCTAGATTGCAACTCTTCTCTTCTAACAGGAAACACTTTTCGGTGACAGTCTAGAACCCAGTGGACCAACTTGCTTTCTTCCTCAGCTGTAAGCACTGGATCTGGTCCACAAGTTGCTTTCAAGAATTTTCCGCTTAATCGAAATTGAATACTGGACCTCGGAATTCCAAAAGTTGTAGCAGCTTTCTTTTTAGACATGCCACTGTCTATGACAGCAGTTAAGGCTTTGGACATGTCTTCCTCAGTATACGATTTTTTCCCGCCAGGCATTCTAAACGAGATTAAATTAAAAAAATTATTATATATGTTACTAATTTTATACCTTAAATTTAAAAAAATGGAGAAAAAATTTCAAACAAGGATAATCTTTCTCAAATTTCATCAAAATTAATCGTTCAGCAAAGGAATAAAAACGATTGATAATATAATTAGAATCAATTCAATGAATAAAGATAATTAAATTCCATTAGTAACTAAATAAAAACAGTATCTACTTATAGCCTAAAACAATAATTATATATATGATACTAATAAAATTTTAGAGGTTACATTTACCGGCATATAAATTTTAGCTTTATATTATTGCAGTAAGCTAATGTTACTTCTATGTAATAATAATTCGTGTACACTGTATTTAAATAACTTACTTTATTTCTATGGATCCATCAATTTTAACACTTTATTAGCTGAAATATGTACAGAATACTCCATGCCATCACTAGATTTTCGTGTTTACCGTATTTATACGTGGTCACATAACCTTACTTTTTGCTGACGAGACAGGGGTGCCAACGAATGAAACCATTCCAGAATTGCATGGTCTAGTTGTTGGCACTGGGGTGCCAACAACTAGAGACCATACTTTTTGTATTCATTTCCATTGGCATCCCCCTAAAATTAATAAATAAATTATTGCCGAGGTTTATTCCTTATTTTGATTATATTGCAAGTATTTCTTTTAAATATTCCCAAAAATTGGGACAGATTTACTTGTTCACAACGTTGTTGAACAAAATAAAAAAATGTTGTCAGCTAAAAATTTTCTTTAGAAAACCGGATAAATTCTTGGCATCCTAAGAACTGAAGTGAATTCATTATTTTATAACTAAATTTGACATTATTTTGTATAAATTATATATGTCGTTAGACGCAGAAATAATGGTAGAATTAAAATAATACCAGCAAAATACGATGAATGTTTGCATTTTCTTAAAATTTAACAAAAATTAGAGAGGGTGCCAATAACTGGCGCAGTGCCAACCACTAGTGCTCTTACCCTATTATGAACCTGAGTTTTTACAAGAGTACGATGCAGTGGAAGAAAAAAAATTCCCTCTCATTTCCCGGTTTATTCCGGGATCAAAAAAAATGTGTACAATAATTGAAATTAAAAAATTCTAACTGTTAAAGCTGAAAGTGTTTTCAGTTAAAGTAATTAAATCAAAACAGAACTGCAAGTTAAAGTACTCGAAGTGAAACTCTTATTGAATTTTAAACTTTTCAAAATTGAAGCCTAAACATGTTTTAATTCAAACGTTAAATAATTCAAATGTCTAAAATGAAAGCTCTCAACATTATGAATAATTTCAAATTAAATTTCGTTAAACTACAAAATTTGAAAATTTAAACTTTTATAAATTCAATAGTTTAAAGAGTTCTGGTTAAAAAATATAAATCCACGTTGTCATTTTCCATGCTCTAAATCAGACATGCCCAGCTAGAGGAAATTCCTGCCAGGAACACATATTCCGCGTCCACCACTACATTTTCTGGAGAGTGGGAGTGGTGGTAAAGGTGGTAGAGCCTCTCCTCTGTGACTTCACAGAGGAGAGATTCTCGCAAGCCTCTACCACCACTCCGCTCTCCAGAAGAAATAGTGGTGGGCGCGGAACATGTGTTCCCGGCAGGAATTTCACCTAGCTGGGCATGTCTGCTCTAAATTGAATAATAAACTAATAAATTTCTAAATTTTGATAAATATATCATTTTGGTGGTTAAATCATTTTAATTTTAAGTCGTTCGAAATCAATAATTGTTCAATTGTCGTTTATACATCAAAATAAAAAAATTTCACTTACAAATTAAAAATTCAACAAAATGAAATAATTACAATTCTGTCGTTCAAAGCTTAAATTTAGCACTCTGAAACTTTAACAATTGAGGGTCTGGAGCGAGAAACTCGCCCAGCGCTTGAAATCCGGTGAAAGGATTGTCCAAACGTCTCGGTGAACGGAAATTTTAAAAATCACGAAATTAATTTTTTTTCTTTAAATTTGGGCTTGTGAAGAATAACGAGACGGAACTTTTTCTATTTTCTGTTTTTTCATCGGATAATTATTTTTAATAATAAGCATGAAAAACTGAAAACATTTCAGTTTCGTCGACAAAAAGTATCGTGGGAACTTCAGAGTTAAAACAACTTTCAGTAAGACTTTTGTGTCTCACTATTGAAGAAAGATTTCTGGAAATTTTTAGATTGATTCATTAAAAATTGACGGAAATATGCACTTTACGAGAAAGAATGCGACGCCGCCAACGGCAACCACGCTGCGTGATGGTGAGACACAGAGATCTCATTGAAAGTTGTTTTAACTCTAAAGTTCCCTTGATACTTTTTTGTTGGCGGAACTGAAAAAACGGGCTTACCGATCTGCTTCAATTTGCTATTACATGTTATTAAACAGTAAGCGATTTTCAGTTTTTGAACATAAACGTTTAATTGTGAATTTGTTTATTTGAAATTATTTTAAAATTGAAAATAGTTTATAATGTTGTAATCGGACGTTGACATTTGTTTAACTACTACGGATTTATAATTGAAATAGTTCACCTTTGATCGTTCAAATCCGTAAATTGTTTAATTTTTAACGGATTCAGAATCGTGTTGTAAAATGAATTTTCCCGTTTCTCCCAGTCTCAAAAATTCTCGGTAATTGAGGGTCTGGATCGAGAAACTCGCCCTGCGCTTGAGATCGGGTAAAAGTATTGTCCAAACGTCTGGGTAGACGGAAATTTTTAAAGACAACAAATTAATTTTTTTTTAAATATAGGCTTGTAGATAATGACGAGATGGAACTTTTTT
>CAKNYM010050916.1:82057-96921 GCA_932195095.1 Andricus curvator
AGATCATGTACAGATCAGATATTTAGTTTAAGACAGATCACAGAAAAAAGCTTAAGAGTAGGAAAGAAAGTTTTCTGTGCATTTGTTGACCTAGAAAAAGAATTTGACAAGGTAAATAGAAGTAAACTTTAGGAAGTCTTTAAAGAGTACGGGGTCAATGGATGGCTCCTACAAGCCATAAAATCAATATATATAGGTAGTAAAGCGAGTGTAGGAGTAAATGGGAAACTGAGTGACTGGTTCGATATTATGCAAGGCGTGAAACAAGGATGTGTTATGTCCTCATGGCTATTTATCATATTTATGGATAAGGGTCTAAGAATGGCCCTCTTCGATGAAGAAGGTGTAGATCTCGAAACAGTGAAGGTACGTGGGTTAGCTTTCGCAGATGACAAGATTATTATGGCAGAATCAATCGAGGACTTGCAAAGAATGTTGAATAAAATTAATACAAGCATGAAGAACATGGGCCTTAAAATTAACGTAAATAAAACAAAAATCATGGTGTTTGAAGGAAAAACTGAGAAAACAATGTGCAACATTGTCCTAAATGATGAAAGATTAGAACAAGTTGATAAGTACGTGTATCTGGGTAGCCTATTCACTAGCGACGGAAAAATATATGGTGAGTTAGATAGGCGCATAAATAAGGATAAGCAGGTTATCGGTAGAGCAGGGTCCATGCTCAGAAATGAACACATATAAAAAAAGCTAAAATGGACATACATAATTCTATATTCGTACCGACTGTACTATACGGTAGCGAGACATGGACCTGTCAAGAGAAGGACAGGAGTAAAATTAACGCGATTGGCATGAAACCTCTTCGCACAATATGCGGAAAAGCACTGATGGACAAAGTCCGAAACGAGATAATCCTCAAAGAATTTGGTGCAAAAGGGACAATAGTTGACACATGGGAAAGAAATCAGTTAAGATGGTTCGGGCATGTTGAAGGAATGAAAAATGAACGACTAACGAAACAAGTGTATAAAGGTAAAGTAAATGGCAGAATGCCCAGAGGTAGACCGCCAAAAGAATGGTTAGAATCTGTGAATGAGACACTAATTCGGAGAGACATAAGAAGCCATAGAAACACGAGAGCTTGCATGAAAAAATGCATGGACGTGAAGGAAGGTAGAGTAGTATGCCAGGACAGGAAAGTGTGGCGAAATGAGACACTAATCCGAAGAGACATAAGAAGCCATAGAAACACGAGAGCTTGCATAAAAAATGCATGGACGCGAAGGAAGCTAGAGTAGTATGCCAGGACAGAAAAGTGTGGCGACAAATAGTTTGTAAACAGAGTGCCAATAGAGTGAATGACGCCTGAAACAAAGACCTTGGATACTAAATGGGCCCAAGTGGGGAACCACACATAACAATTTTGTGAGGCTCTTCACCTGGGGTGATCGCTAGAGAGATTGATCAGCAACCTGGGTCGGAGCAGTGTTGCGGAATGAACGTGTCATTTAAATAAATAACACGAGAATTCCAGATCAATCTAAAATATCTATACCTAACACCTATATACCTATCTACCTTATACCTATATACCCACCTACACACTACTATTTTCCAACCGAGCAAGTCACGCCTACCCCGAAAGGGAAATGGCTTAATGGTATAATAAAGGAAGTTATGCTCATTTATAATATTTGAAACATCTGTTTCAAACAGAAATAGGTACTTTTTTAATCGACATAATTCAAAGTTGACGCATGAATAGAAAATACTTTTTGATCATAAATTTTCAAATAGAATAATTTTGACAATTTTTGTAAAGAAATCATATAGCTGGGAAAGGGATAGGGTGCGACAGAACTCTTCCCTTCCTTTTTCCAGCTCGAAAAATTATAATTTCAAATAATTAATTAATTAATAATTAATTAAATTAATTATTATTAATTAATTATTTTTATTATTTATTATTCATTATTATTAATTAATAATTATTAATTAATTATTACATTAATTAAATTAATTAATTCATAAATAATTTCAAATACAAAATTTGATTTGTCTGATTTGTATTTGTATTTAAAAATTTTTTTGTATTATTTTGTAATTTTGTATTTTTTGTAAATTTTTATTTTTAAATTGTTAAAAATGAAGACTTTGGTTTGTCTATTTTTCAACAAAATCACTAAAGCTTCCTCTGTGAGGAAGCAAATACATTTGCTAACGGGAAGCAAAGTGCTCGTGAAATGAGCACCATATAATTATAAATACAAACAAAGTGGAAACACTCGAGATCGAATTCACAGCTACTTTAATTAATAATGAAGAGCGAAATTGAGACACATATATCACAAGATAACACTGGGAAAAACGTTAATTCCGATCCGGGACTTTGTCGAGAATTTGCAAGCGAAATTTCGTTAGGCGCCCTGGTGTTTCGTTCAAAAATGAATGTTTCTTTTATACTATATATTTAAGCATTTTAAAGCTTATGTTGATGGATCGTTTAAATACTGTACTATCGGCGAGAAAATTCGATTCCTGTGGCTTTTACGTTAAAAAAGTAAATGAAAAATGGTAGCTCAATGAACGAAGGATCATTTTAAAGGTCAAAATGTTGTACGTTAATGAGCCTAAAACGAATATGGCAAAAAAATGTATAGCTCAAGTATTCAAATTATTTCGGGTCCTCGAAACTTACAATAATCCGAAACCAATTTAGATTTTCTTATAGTTAAAAGTTATTTTGATAATTAAAAACTACAAGCAACATAAATAAACTTTAAAAACCTTAAAAACTTAACGTTAAAAAAGTAAGTGAAGAAAAAATAGTAGTTCAATGAATCAAGGATCATTTTAAAGGTCAAAATGTTGTACGTTAATGAGCCTGAAACGAATATGCCAAACAAAAATGTATGGCTCGAGTACTCAAATTATTTCGGTATCTCGAAATTTACAAGAATCCGAAACCAATTATAAATTTAGTCTTTCTTATAGTTAGAAATTATTTTGACAATTAAAAACTATAAGCAACATAAATAACCTTTGTTTTTCGCTTATAGGGGTTTGTAGCACCGGGCATAAGTGCCAAAGTTTTAAACTCCAAAAGGGCTTAAGTGCCAAAGTTTGGTCCTTTAAAAGGGCGTAAGTGGCGAAGTTTTCAATTAAAAAAGGGCATAAGCGCCAAAGTTTAGAGTTCCGTAAGGGATTACTTGCTAAAGTTTAACACAACAAAAGGGCATACGTTCCAAAGTTTGGAACACTAAAAGGGCATAACTGCCAATGTTTTGAACTACACAAGGGCATAAGCACCAAACTTTAGAATTCCATAAGTTTAACACAACAAAGGGCATAAGTGCCAAAGTTTGGAAGACCAAAAGGGCATAACTGCCAAAGTTTGGAATTCCAAAAGGGCTTAAGCGCCTAAGTTTGGTATCACAAAAGGGCATGTGTGCCAAAGTTTTCATTGCCAAAACGGCATAAGTGCGAAAGATTGGAATTTCAAAAGGGCCTAAGCGCCAATGTTTGGCACTTTAGAAGGGCGTGAGTGCCAGAGTTTTGAACTCTAAAAGGGCATAAGCGCCAAAGATTGGAATTCCAAAAGGGCTTAACCAACAAAGTTAAGGACAACAAAAGGGCATAAGTGCCAAAGTTTGGAACCCCAAAACAGCATAATTGCCAAAGTTTAAAATTCCAGAAGGGGTTAAGCGCCAAAGTTTGTAATTTCAGAAGGGGTTAAGCGTCAAAGTTTGGCACATAAAATGGCATAAATTCCAAAGTGTGGAACATCAAAAGGCCATAACTGCCAAAGTTTGGAATTCCAAAGAGTTTTAGAGCCAAAGTTTGGCACAATGAAAGGGCATATGTGCCAACGTTTAGGGCATAAGCGCAAAGTTTGAAATTCCAAAAGGGGTTAAGCACCAAAGTTTGGAATACCAAAAGGACATAAGGGGCCTTCCATAAACCATGTGGGTTTTCTTTCCGTGGGGGAGGGGGGGGGGTTAACCTAGTGCCACAAAATGTCAAAAAAGTACAGGAATAATCGAAAAAACAGGCCACATGGGGGAAGGGGGTCAAAAACCTCCGGAAAATGGGCCTCATGGTTTATGAAAGCCCCTTAAGCGCTAAAGTTTAAAATTCCAAAAGGGCTGAACCGCCAGTACTTGTCACAACAAAGGGGTATAAGTGCCAAAGTTCGAGACTTCTAAAGGGCATAAGAGTCAAAGTTTGGAGCATTGAATGGGCAGAAGCACCAAAGTTTGGAATTACAAACTTTGGCGCTTCTGCCCTTTTGGAGTTCAAATTTTTGGCGCGTATGCCCTTTTAGAATGCCAAACTTTGGCGTTTATGCTCTTTTGGTGTTCCGAATTTGGTTTTTATGCCCTTTTTGAACTCGATATTTTTGTACTTATTTCCTTTTAGAGTTCTGAATTGTGGCACTTATGTCCTTTTGGTATACCAAAATTTGGCGCTTAAACCCTTTTGGAATTCCAAACCTTGGCGCTTGTGACCTTTTAAAGTGCCAAACTTTAGCGCTTATGTCCTCTTGGAGTACCGAACTTTTGGTTTTGGCGGAAAAAAATTAGGACGGACGGACGGATAGACACCAGACTAATTGGCTCTAAACTCTGTATTGAAGGGTTTTTGGGTCGCTGACTACGAATTTGAAGTTAAAATTCTTCTATCCGCCATTTTGGATGCGAAATTTTTAATTTTCAAATTTGGGCTTTAGCTTCGAATTTAGCGACTTCGAAAAGCCCCGAGTATCAAGTTTGATGCGAATCACTTTTTTGCGTTTGCCATTTTGAATTTTGGATTTCGTATTTAATATCAGCGTCTCTGAAAACCCCAGAGTATTAAGTTTTGTGCAAATCAAATCACTTTATAATTTTTGGACCGCCATTTTGAACATTCAGATTTGGATATCGGATCCGAAAACAGCGGCCCCAAAAACCGCGTATGTATCATGTTTTATGCAAATTAAATCAAATAAATCCAATCCTGGAATTTTCGGGTAGCCGAACCCTTTCAAGAACTCGAAATTTTTGGCTACCCGAACCTGTTCGAGAACCCAACATTTTCGGGTACCCGAACCTCTTCAAAAGCTTGCAATTTTTCGAGCTTTTGAAACTACTCGGCTCGATCTCGGCTCGAAGTGTTAAAAGCTCGAATTGGCCCTAACGAAAACTTTCTTATATATTTAGCATAGTAACTACATAGGTAACCTAAATTTATGTAATTAATTACATATCATTGGCATAATAAAGTTATAATTTAGGGATATTCTAAATGTTTCGCAAATAAATTGAAAAGCCGCTTTTCGAAAAAAACTGATTTGAAGTTGGAGAGTGCCATAAGCTCTCGTGTTATATACGAGTATTTTGTATTCAAATATAAAATTTACTCACCTTCGGTCATTTCGGGTACATAAAAGTATAATAATGTTATTAAATAGAGCATAGATTGAAGTATAATTTCCTGCCGAAAATCGAAAATATATATTTTAGACCCTGGATCACAAAAACTCGAATATCTCCAAAACTACGATCGTCAAAATGGGATTTTTTCGTGCGGAACGTCACAATTTATATTCTGAAATAACATCAGTTGTTTTCTTGCGCAGAATTTTCATTGCGGCTTATTAAATCACAGACATCATTCTTTTCCATGATCACCTCTTTTAAAGAATTCCTCTTTTCCCCTGTTTTCAAGAAAATTCCCTTTTTTCTCCATTTAATAGAACTCGATAAGCAAATGCAACCATTTTTGGTTGATAGTTATTTATTTTATTTCAAAAGTAGAAAATTCAACTATTTTCTTAAAAATTCATCTTTTTTTATCGAAAATTCAACTGTTTGGTTGAAAATTCGTCTTTTCGGATAGAAAAATCGTCCTTTTGGATTCAAAATTCAACTTTTGGTAAAAAAAGTCATATTTTTTGGTTGAAAATTCAACTATTTGGTTCAAAATTGAACTTTTTTGTTAAAAAATCGTTTTTTTGCTTGAAAGTTTAACTATTTGGAAGTAATTGCAATTGAGGCTCCGGATTCTATAACCCCGCATAAAAATTGCGTGTCCGTTTCAGGCCGCTCGAGTTGGCCCCTGATGGCTTGAAAATCATTTTTCAAGAATTCAACTTTTTAACATATCACTTTGTAGGAAATTTTATGACGCATCTTTTTTCTCGCAGCAAAAAAGTTGCATCTTTTACCGTTTGTATAAAAAATAAAAAAAAAATTAATTCTTTAGATAAGAAAACTTACTAAATATTTTCACTTCAAGTCGCTCCAAAAGATAAAGTTCTTAATATTTTAAGATGAAAATTTGAGAACTTGTCCTTCAAACTGTTCTTAAGATAATGTGGTATTGAAATTTTTTTTTGTTATATAAAATTTATAATGAATGAATACGGCGATACCACGCTGAAAACACCAGTTCTCGTAAGATCACTGAAGTTAAGCATTGTTGGGCGCGGTTAGTTCTTGGATGGGTGACCGTTCAGGAATACTGCGTGCTGTTGGCCCGTCGTGGGTGTGGTGGGCCCACATTGGTAGTAAATATCCACCTAGAAACACTACCCGAATCGTACAGTATATTTATCTTTTTTGGTTGAAAATTATACTACTTAGTTGAACGTCAAACTATATTGTTAAAAATTAACTTTTTGGTTGATGGTTCATCATTTTAGTTGAAAACTCATGTCTTTGGTTGAAAATTGAAGTATTTGGTTGAAAATTCGCTTTTTTAAAAATTTTGGTTGACTCTTTCCTTTTCTCCTTCTTTTTTCTTTTGTTATGTATTTGTCTCTAATGAGCCGAAATGAGGTTGTTTGAAAATCTTGTTTTGATTTGTGATTTTTTTCAAGCTCTGATTTCGGTACATAAAATTATTAATAAGAAAGCAGATTTCATTTCGATCTTAAGGGCATATGACAGACATAAATACCTTCATTACCGACCTCACTTTTTCAATTTTCCGAATTTGTTTTTTAATCTAAGAACTGTTCTTGTAAATAAAATATCGGGCTGAAACTTTGGAAAATGAAAAAGTACATTTCGAAGCAAAAAAATTCCGAATTAAAAATCTTTAACCCGAGGGGCTATTCACTCCGAAGTCCGCTGAACTCAATGTAACGTTATTTTAGTAATGTTGTGTGACATCAATCGTACATTCGTGACTTCATTTGACTCTAGTTTTCGAATGTGTTATTGGTTGACTTCGACGAATTCAAGCGATGACTGTCGGCTTCCTTCTGACTTCCTCCTGACTTCATGACTCGATTTGATTCAGCGCGTACTGTACACTGCAGCGTGACGTCAAATGTTTTACTGACTTCGTCGTGGCTACAACACGACTTCGACGTTACGAGTTTATGCTTTTCATGGCATTACGTGATTTCGTTAAAACTTCACGAAAAATCCTAACGTTCGAAACGTTAGACTTCAGAGTGAAGAGCCCCTCGCTTTAACCACACCTGGGACGTTTTCGGAAAAGGTATAAAAGGGACAGAGGAATAAAACGTCCCCGGTGTAGTTAAAATTTTTTCATTTCGGAAATATTTTGCTTCGTGATGTATTTATTTTTGCATAGTTAATTAATTTTAATATTTTTTACATTAAATTCGGCTTCTGTAATGGTATTGCCGTCAAAATTTGGGATTTTTTAGCTTTAGTATTTACGAAGATTTTGAATTTTTTATGAATTATTTAGAAATTTTGAAATTTGTTGAGTTTTTTAAATAAGAGACTTTTTAAAATATTTTTTTATTTACATAATTGTGAAGAACACGGAAGACCGGCAGTTTTTTCTTCTTCAAATTTTTAACTTTTTCTACCGAGTTACTGGTGTTTTCGCTTTTTATTTTTGTTTAAAATTTTTCGATCAGAAATAAATTTTGAATTAAAATTTCTCTCAACACTTCAACAAATATTATTCTGTGCCAGAAAAACAGCAAACACTACGATTTTTATTTTATGTTTTCAATTAGGTATGTTAGATTTTTAAATTTGTAGAAAATTGTTCGTGTTGAAAATTTATTTGCAGTAAAAAAGATGTTTCGGCTATTGTTGTTAGAAAATCTAATTTTACACCGTGACTTACAATTAGATAACAAAATGATTTGGTAACAAAATATACTGAATTAAACAAAGGTTGCATTACTTTTGTACCCAATTTCGCAATCGAAAGACAGCTTCAAATAATTAAATTTCATTTTTTTTGTATTTCTTCTTTTTAGGGAAACAATGAAAATAGTATGGTTGTGTAAGACAGCTGAGTGAGGCATAAGTATATCTCCTAGAAAATGCACTATAGCGAGCGAAAACCTGTGTAAAAAACTAAAAACCCGACCTCTGGACTCTCTCGTAGCTGGAGTTCGGTTTGTTTTGTTGACCACGTGCGCGCAAATATCTATCTCATTACGTTAAGATTTAAAACACAGATAAGAAAGAATCGGCACTAGAATTGAATAAGTAGAACGAGTTATGAAATGAATAATATGTATTTTTTATCTGAGTAAAGGAGGAAAATAATTCGTAGAACATTAAATTTGATATATGTGACGTTCCGCAAGGATTGTAGTTCAGGAAATATTCTCGTTTTTGTGAACAAGGGTAAAAATATCGATTTTGGGTTTTCGATGGGAAATCATATTTCAATCTGTACTCTATCTAGTGACATAATGCTCATGTCCGGAAAGTGACCGGAAGTGGGTAAATTGTATGTTTCGAAAAAAATACGACATGTGCGTTTATGGTTGTGGACTTTAAATCATTTTTTCTCAAAAAACGATTATTCGAAGTTCCAATTTCAAAAGTGCCCCAATACTTTGTTTTTCAAGCTAGAGTGTTCGATCTGGGCCTAAAATGTCGGGAATTCATTCCCGACAGAAATGACATTGATTGGTATCTTTTTTTTTTAATGCTTAATTCCACAAATGAAATATAAATCATTTACACGCAAAATATAATTTCCTTCGATATTTTTGAAAATGAAAAGCACTTTGACGTTACAATTTTGTTTCGCATCCCATTAACAAATGAAACTTTGTATTTCAGAACAATTAGTCATATTTAATAATAGGACATAGAGTATCATGAGGCATCTATATATCAAGGAAAGACTGGCACAGAATGCATAGGTCAATGTCAGCGGCTTTGAACCATTGAATATATTTATGAACAAAGCACTTCATTTATAGCTGCAGCAGTGTTTGCATAAATATATAGACTATATGTTTGGCATACGAACAACGTGTCTTGTCTTCAATATTAAGGCGATTTATTTACATAAACTGCAAGATTAGATAGATTTTACGATAAACACGTTCTAAAGTTAAAAAAATGAAAAATTGTTTTTTTTACACATGAGAAATAGAGTACGCCAAGTCAATTTTTTGTTAAATTAATAATATTTTCATATTTAGAGCGTGGCAGAGAATTTTAAAATATCCATTTTGTTGTGATATTCAGCCTACAAATCATAAAAATTATAACTTGAAAATGTCGATGTTAATTTATTTTCAGGATTATATTGTGCCATGTCCATAAAACGGAAATTTAAACTGGAAAAAGACGGAGAAAAACAGTAGTTAAATTAAAAATTATATTAAAATATTGTATTCTGAAAACAAATGTTTTTGTTTTTCATAATTTTCTTTATGTAATGCAGGCATGATTTATGCGTTTTATCAGCGTCTTTTAAGTTCTGAAAGTAGCCGTTTATACAACAGGAGGACTGGACAGCGAATGCGCGGCGTGTTTCGGAGTAGAATAATAGTTCTCCGCGTATGCACCTTCGCTGTCGCCCCTATATGAGTATGGAACGCGTCAGTCTAACCTTAATTGTCAGACGTGATGAACTTGTAAATAATACCTTTGTTACATAAAGTATCGTATGTGCCAAGGAGTGAAACGTCTTTTTATCCTCGCGTGTTTGCAAAACTCGGTTATTCGCCCATGCACAGTTCGAGGGCACGAAACTCTATCTTCAACATGTGCGCGCAGTGCTGCAAATCGCCTACCACGTTTTGCGCCTCATACATTCCGTTACTAATTAATAGGAACGTGTTAATCTTTATTTGGCTGGACGTCATACTGTTTACAATGACCTGTATCTTTTTCAATCTCTCCTTGTGTGTCTCATGATATAACTTGAAGTCTTCCTTAGCATCCCGCGCATGATCTAACAATGCACGGTCTAGCCTTAAGCGCTCCCAATAGAGTATTTCCATTAAGGGCATGTGACAGACATAAATACCTATATTACCGACCTCACTTTTTCAATTTTCCGAATTTTTTTTTGAATCTAAGAACTTTTTTTGTAAATAAAAAATCGGGCTGAAACTTTGGAAAATGTATGAGACGCAATAAACTATGTTTACGTACTTTATTTGAGAAGGAATTTCGCACAAAATTATTTTCGAAGAAATTAAAGCTGGGTGTATTTTTTGAACCTAAGAACTTTTTTTAAAGTGAAATATCGGCTTCAAACTTCTAGAAATGCAAGAGCCGAAAGTAAAGTACGTTTATGTACATCATTTGAGTATAAAAGATGCAAAAAGAAAAATTCCAACTAAATGTCAGTTCGGTGGGTATTCGCGATGGACATGAAAATGCGAAGTCTGGCGGCCACTAAACGAGGCTCTATCAGCTGGCTCGTCTACATCCGAAATGTGGGGTCCACGCTGTCAAAGATAGATGATGGGGTTTTCTTACAATAATATTGTTTTAAAGATGTGTCCAGCATAAAATTTGAGTGAAATATGTTGTTTCAATGTTGAATTATGTAAGTATTGAAATCGTTATTGGCCTCGTTAAGTGGCCGCCAGACTTCGCATTTTCGTGCCCATGCGAATACCGACCGAACTGGCGACTGGAGTTGACATTTAGTTGGAATTTTTCTTTTTGCATCTTTTATACTTAAATGATGTACATAAACGTACTTTTTGTCGGCTCTTGCATTTCTCAAAGTTTGAAGCCGATATTTCACTTATAAAAAAGGTTCTTAGGTTCAAAAAATGCACCCAGTGTTAATTTCTTCGAAAATAATTTTTTGTGAAATTCTTCCTCGAATAAAGCACGTAAACGTAGTTTATTATCTTCTCATACATTTTCCAAAGTTTCAGCCCGATATTTTATTTACAAAAAAAGTTCTTAGATTCAAAAAAAAATGCAGAAAATTGAAAAAGTGAGGTCGGTAATGTAGGTATTTATGCCTGTCACATGCCCTTACGCCATAAAATTTCAGAATGGCCGAATGGTTCAGGGAGAGCACTCGTGTTTTATACATTGAATCGCATTTAATATACTTTTCGAGGATCAATTTATTCTTTTAAATTAAGAAAATGGTACTTTCGTGTTTTATTGTGGGTTGTACGAAGAACAAAGCAAGGGACCATGGAATATCATTTCATAACATTCCAGTTATTATAAAAGTAACAAACAAACAGTTTTCCAGACCGCGTGGAACATACACTTTGCAGGAAAAAATAGAGTTATCGAAAAAAAGACGTGAACAATGGATAAGTGCGATTAAACGTGGTCATTTGAGTGAGTCGCTGATAAGAAATGCAACAATTTGCTGAGACCATTTTATGTCAGGTAAGATAAATTAGATACATTTTACACAAGGCTGAAGTAATCAACTTCTAACCTCCAAATTCAATTGCTTATCGGTACTCTGTTTTTAAATAAAAGTGTGAATACAGAAGGAAAAAGTGTTTACTCTGATAATTTTTGCGTAATACAAAAGTTTCGAATGTTTAGGTTAGTTGAAGTTATCATTTGAAAATTTCATTTTACGCAAAAATTATTAAATTAAACAGTTTCTCCCTGTGCATACATACTCTAATTTAAAAAAGGATTACTGCTCAGTGTTTAAAAATGATTTAATTCTAGAATTTATTCAGTAAAGTGAGGTGATAAGATTTTAAGGTTAGAGCTCGAGTCCAACAGCCTTCCCGTTACAATTCGTTGCAACTTTTGTTTCAACTCATGTATGGCAATATATAAGTGGGTTAAATAAATTTTTTCTGGCAGGTTTCTTTTCTTGGTCATTTATTAGGACATCCAGCTGATTTGACCGATGTCAGATCTAAGACAATCCACGCTTTTAAATTTTTATAATTCATTCTTTGAGAACGTTTAACCTGTGACAGTTCATATATTTTTAATTTTGCAAATATTGTCTACATTTATTAGAAAAAATAAGGAGATTTTTCTATAACAATGAACATTCCCCAACCTCAGATTTAAAGCATCTGGCAATATGTTCAAAATTGTATACTACTTTTCAAGTAAGCGTTATTATTAAATAAACTAGAGGCTCATACGCGCGCTCCGCGTGCGACCAATTTATTTACATGTAATTATTTTATTTGGAAATGAAGTTCAATAAAATACCATTACATTAATTTTTACTTCAATAATTTTGATTTGTACACAGCTTCGCGTGGATACCCTCTCACGATGCAGAATAAATAATTGTGCAACTCTAAAAATTTTCATGCAACTTCGGAAAAAAACCTATAAAATGTCGGCACGTACAAATTTTCATAGAAATACACAGTAAATGATCTCGACTCGAGAAGAGTCCAGATGTCAAGCCATTTCGAGCGTGCATAGCACTCGGATGGATGACCATCTGCGACGTATACGACCGAGTTGTGTATTCGCTGCGTTTTAACCTCGGTTTCAATTAATGTCGAGCAGGAGGTTGGACGGCAGGGTTTCTTCGATAAATTCCCAAACTCTTAATTTGCTCATGAAAATATTTTAAATAATTAATAAATCTTGGAAATTTGAAGAGCATAATAGGATGAAGTCATCGGAACGATATTTTTAGTTAATTCTGTAAAAAATTCACCCTATTCGTTGAAAAATAGCCAAATTCTTATTTTTTCATCAAATTTGTTTAAATAATTAATAATTCTTGTAAATTTACAAAACAGCATAGAAAAGAGCATCGGAAAGACAATCTTAGTTGACTCCGGAAACAAATTTGGTCTATTCCTTGACAAATGCCCAAACTCTGAATATGCTTATGAACATTGTTTAAATAATTAATCATTATTGTAAATGTGCAACGTATCGTAGAAAATAGTTATTGAAAATACATTCTTTGTTCATTCTGGAAACAAATTGGGCCTATTCTTTCAGAAATAGCCAAACTCTTAATTTTTTAATGAAAATTGTTCAAATAATTAATAAATCTTGTAAATTTGCAAAATAATACAGAAAAAAGGCATCTGAAATATATTCCTATTTAATTCTGTTGAAATTGAGCCTGCTCCTTGAAAAACAGCCAAACTCTGAATATGTTTATAAAAATTGTTTGAATAAATAGTAAATATTGTAAATTTGCAAAGTACCGTAGAAAAGAGTTATTGGAAATACATTCTTGGTGATCCCGTAAACAAACTGAGCCCATTCATTGAAAAATGGCTGAACTCTTAATTTGTTGAAATAATTAATGTATGCCATTAAGCCATTTCCCTTTCAGGGTAGGCGTGATAATAATAATAATAATAATAATAATAATAATTATTGTAAATTTGCAAAGCATCATCGAAAAAGTCATCGGAAAGATATTCTTGGTTAATTCTGCAAAAAAATTGAGCCTACTTGTTTGAAAATAGCCAAATTCTGAATTTTGTATGAAAATTGTTTAAATTGTTAAAAATTATTGTAAATTTACAAAGCAACATAGAAAAGAGTCATCGAAAAGATATTCTTAGTTGACTCCGTAAACAAATTGTGCCTATTCTTTGAAAAAGAGTTAAAATCTGAATATGTTTATGAAAATTGTTGAAATAATTATTGTATATTTGCAAAGTATCGTAGAAAATGGTTATTCGATTCACATTCTTTCTTGATACCCTGAACTAATTTATCCTATTCGTTGAGAAAAGGCCAAGCTCACAATTTGTTTATGAAAATTGTTTAAGTAATTAATAATTCTTGGAAATTTGCAAAGCATCATACAAAAAAGTCATCGGAATGATATTCTTAGTTAATTCTGTTAAAAAAGTGTAGCCTATTTGTTAAAAAATATCCAAACTCTAAATTTTTTAATGAAAATTGTTTAAATTATTATAAATTCTTATAAATTTACAAAGCAACATAAAAAAGAGTCATCAGAAAGAATTTGCATAGCATTATAGAAAAAAAGTAATCGGAAAGATATTCTTGGTTAATTCTATACAAAAATTTAGCCTATTCGTTGAAAATAGCCAAAATATGAATTTGTAAAGAAACATAGAAAAAGAGTCTTCTGAAAGACATACTTAATGGACTCCGTAAACAAATTGTGCCTATTCCTTGAAAAATAGCTAAACTCTGGATATTTTGAATATTTTGAGGTGTTGGAAAACTCGAAAATTAAACTGATGGCGTCTCCCTTCACGCCTTATTTTCAAAGATTCCTAAATGCATTTTTAAACTCTCCCAATAAAAATTATAATATTGCAGTTCAATTAATATAACTATTTTAATATTTCAAGCAGGAGAAAATTTAATGTATGTCTATATATAACTATTTTTCAAACATCAAGAGCCTATTTGAAGAAATTAATAACGCTTCAGGAAATTTCAAAGATTTTCAAATATTATATGATTTTTTCCGCTCTCCATTAGTAGGAATTTTCAATTGATTTTTTATGGCTTCGAAGGAATTTCAAAATTTTCAAGAAATCCTCACATGTTAAAGCTTTTCGCAAATTGCCAGGGATTAAAAATTATAATATTGCATTGACGCTTCGTTTTCAAAGACTCCTAAATGCATCTTAAATTCTCCCTAAAACTTATAATATTGCAGTTCAATTATTATAACTATTTTAATATTTTAACCAGGAGCGACTTTCATCTATATCTATATATAACTCTTTTTCAAATTAAAAAAAAAAA